>JAGDQP010046295.1:0-15346 GCA_022664845.1 Lepisma saccharinum
AAATTTAATGTCGCATAATCTTGCGACGAATTGAGCACAAACGAAACTTTTTGTGGCACAATCCGGCACAAACGAAGCACAAGCGTTTGCACTACTTTTGGTCGTTTGTGCCGTTCTGCGAAGGGGGGGGGGGAGCTTCACGGACGTCTGTCTTACTGTTCTCCTCGAATTTATTTTGGCCTTTAGACATTTATGGATCAGACCGGGGTAGGGTAAGGTACATACATCAGCCAGCTTCAGTTGAAGTTACCATCCCAACATTAGACTGGTGTCACTGAAGAAGAAGCCTAGAAAAGCCTCATTTAGGATGGTTGCCGCTGGTATCGAACGCAGGACTTCTTGAATTCCGATCTAAATTTCTAGTAGACCAAGGACTTAGGAACAAATCCAGTTTAGGGCAAATTCAGTTAAACTAACCTAATTTTACTTAATCTATGAAATCGAATGAGAAGGAAAGGAAATATACAAGATAGAGATAGATAGATAGAGAGAGAGAAAGAAAGAAAGAGAGAGAGAGAGAGAGAGAGAGAGAGAGAGAGAGAGAGAGAGAGAGAGAAATTGAACCAATAAGTTGCATCTGCAAAGATTGATAAGACATTCGTGTCCCTGAACATATCTCCGCAGTGAGCAAACACCATGAGAAAATATATTACGAATGGACTATACATTGTGTCATTTTTCCCACACTTCAGAAGTGAAAACAACCAAATTACAGTACTTTGACCAAGTAGATAAGCGGCTAGACAACAATCTAAAAGAAAAGAAAGTTCAAGTTTATTGTTGTTAAGTCTGCAGTGTGGGAAACTGTCTTTTGGACATTCCATTCACAACTGTTTTTCACATTAATGTAGCAGTTTTATACGTATGTGTAACATACTGTCATACCTTACGCTACTTTCGACTCATTTTTTTTCATTTAGAATGTATTTGAAGTGGAACACCACAACTTGATATACTATTACATACCTGTAAATATTCAAACTTTAGTACATTAAAATATTGAAACTCTAAATTCAAACTGACGGTTTAAGTTGGCAGAGAATTTTTGGTTATTATTTTTGTTATTTAAACCATCACACATAAGTGTTCCAGGAATCAATATTATTCTAGCTGGACAATATTATTTACACTTGGAAAGATTGTGTTTTGTATAGCAAACGGTACACTAAACAGGCCTGCCAAGTTTTAATTGCAGTAAAAGCTGGTATCTGTATTTACAAAAGCTGACAAAGGATGAGAAAACGTGATTGCTATTTAAATTAATTCTCCAAAGAACAAGGCAATTTACTTGTGAGATTTACTTTTATCGTACTCGTCAGTGACATGCTTTAAGAATTTTGCATCAAATTCCTGTTCATAATATTTCCCCTGGTGATTCATCTTGCAACATAGAAGATGATGTTCTGTTCATCTTCGTGGAGGAACAGACCTGTTTTATTTTGTCGGATAAGATTGAATACTCACTCCTCTGTTGCATTGCTGCGAGGGGTTAAAATTGAAACCAGCTGTACAACCTTGCACAGTTTTTCATGTTTTCCTACACCATTACAATCAATTTCGTTGTGAAGGATACTCCAAACGACCTTGCAATCTCCAAACATTTCTGCAAGTTTTCGTTAGTTTACGTTTGAATTGCATAAACTCATCATAAGAAAAGTTTATGGCATCACTGGTGAACTTCAGTACGAGAACTTAAAGCTACTAGAAAAAGATATTCACCATTCAAGCAATTTGAACTGAACATTTCGAGACGTGTAGTCTGTTATTCAAAATGAGAACTTGGCATAAAAAAAAAACTTTGATAAGGAAGATAAAGGTACATTAATCTAAAAGGACTGACAAAAAAGCTGACATATACGGCGCGCTGACACGCTGACAAACTTCGAAAAGCGCTAATGTCAGCCGTGAACGCTGACACTTGGCAGACCTGACTAAACTATCAATGGGATGTATTTGAGTACTGAGCAGGATAGGCATAAAAAGAATCATGAAAAGGAAAATAACAAAGAACACAATATGCTAAGAATAATCTGAGCACAAAACAAGGGCTTCTTATACGTCTTCAGTAGAGCACTCACCGAAAAGTAGAACATGTACAGAATCTAACCGGAATCACTGTCAGTATAATTTCTTTTCTAATGATTTTCTTCTTGGGATTCATATTAACCATTATTCCATCGCTGTGTTTCGGGAAGTTCCTTTTGTCAAGCTTAAAACTTCCTTGACTTTGCAAAAGTAATATGGACTTGACCAGTTTTTTTTTTAAAGCGGGATCTTCACTTGTCCAATTGAGGAAGTATTTGCTGATTCGAATATTATTGCTCCATGTACCAGGATGTTATAAGCTCTCACGGGCATATCATACCAGTTCTAATGGTTTGTACGGTATATAACTTGGCGGTTTCATCAGTACGTCCACTTATCTTGTAGTTTTTGCACACAAGTTTCACATCGCTTTTTCATTCTTTGTTGAATTTTTGGCCTTCAGATATCTTGTGGCTCAGGCTCAGATAAGGTAGGGTAACAGATGTGGCAAGAAGTCGGACAGAAGATATCATCCCAGTATTTGCTTGGTGTAACTGAGGAAAAGCCTGGAAAAACTTCAATCTGGATGATCGGACGCTGGTATGAAACCCAGGACCTAACAAATGTACTTGATACTTGTAATAACATTCTGAGTACAGTTCTTTACATTACATTGTTTAACAATACACTTTTATATTTTATCAGAATGATGTCTTTCATGGAACTCAATTGTGTAAAGTTCATACTATGTGAGATTGTGACGGAGCAATTTCACTCGCCATAAATACAACGCCTCAAGGAGCAAGTTTGAACAGGTAAATGATAAAAGAGCCACTACAATACCTGGATCACTATAATAAATGTCAAATGTAGGACAAAACACCTAAGAAAGAAGGACTTTTTGAAAAAAATTGCCGGACATAAACAATTTGCAGCAATGAAAATTTCTTATTGGCAGAATCACGTTCGTTATATTGTACCTTTTATCTAGAGGTGAAAGTTTTGGAGAGATTAAAGACAAAAATATTACTTGCTGATGCACTAGTTTTTACCAATTTTATACTTTTCGCGAACAGATAGTAGAGTACTATATATCGACAGGACTACCAATACCAACCACGCACCCTAGTAGTTAGATAGCGACAAATAACCGCTCTTGACCATAAAGTGTATCGTAAATAAACAAAGCAAATGTAGCTGTAGCTTGCTCATTTTATCTTTACAATGCCGGACATTTTCAAGAAAAAGACAAATGCCGGCCTGACATTACTAAAAAAAAAAAGGTTAAAAAACCCGGACATGTTCGGTAAAAAACCGAACGGTTGGTAACCCTTTGGCAATTTCACATGGAATGACTCTGAATCTAATTGACTTGATTCTTGACCTTTGTTTGTTTGACTATTTCAGTAACTAGCTAAGTATGACATATTCCAACGAGCACAACGACATTGGTCCCACATAATCAATATTGGCCCACTTTAGACCACTTGATGCGATGTCGCTTCACATGGAAATCATGTGCGTGTGCACATAAAGAAATGAAGTCAGTGTTGTGCATGAAGTGAATTTACTATGAAATGCATGTTGACAATTTGATCAAAACATAGAGTAGTACGTATGAGTAGTTGCAGTAACTTAATTTATGTCTTCAGAGTTCGTACAACGCTGTTTCTGACCCTGTATAGTGTATTGTTTTGGTCTTTACTTATCCGTGGCAGCGTGGCCGAGTTGGTAAGATCCGAGAAGATCCATGTTCGCGTTCCGCTTGGAGGAGTTTTCTTAAAGTATCCCTCAACACGGAATGGTTAATTTATGGCATTTAGGCATTTTTGTCTCAGGCCGTCATGTTACTGAAAGGTCCGTACTTGTCCATAATCAATCCTCATATTGACATCCAGTGGACGTTACAGTCGAGTATACCTTGGACGTCCTAAAGACGTCCTTTGGCACCTACATTGAACGTCCTATGGACACAAAATGGATGCATAGATGCGTCCAATCGACGTCCTTTGGACACACTTGTGCTGTATGTCTTCAATGTATTTATATGGAAACCTTACAGAATAAGTTCAATTTCGTTTTGAATAGCCATTGTATAATTAAATATTACCTGCAAAATGTGAACACATTCGCTAACATTAGATAACGAACTAGTGAAAATTTTCGTAATTCGTAATATCAGCTAACTTGAGACATTTTATTTAAAGAAAGTAGTGAAATATTTTGCCCAGAATCCTGTGCAATTTTCACTTATACAATTTTGATGCAGGCATTAAGTTCTTTCTGATCAGACGCTATAATATCTTCTTTTCATGATCAGAAATTGAAAACTGTTTTATAACCTTTTCTCACATTTTCTTGGACATCTTTTTGTTTTTGAAGGTCATTTAACAGGGCATATTTAGGGTAAAAGAACATTAAGTTTCGAACTCTGATAACAGGAAAATACCAAGTCTACTATAAACAATACGGAGATTGCGTGCTTTTAATGCGCGTGAGGATCATGCGGCTAGAAACAGAGTAGGCCATGTGGTTGGGCCAACTTCACGTACTCCCTACCGGTACTACCTCAAATTTTCATTGATTTTAGCCGTTTTGATTTTATTTATTGTTAATATTGTTACTCGTTACTTCTTGTTATGATATAAATATAAGTTGTATATCTTAACACATAGCGAGAGGGATATTTTTTAAATACAGAACTAGCTGATTCTTTGCGTTTTGGAGCGGGCTCCAGAGTTTTTTCCTCCCCCTCACCGCCCTGTGGAACGTCGAATCGAAAAACTAAGATGAGTGTTGCTAATGAATGTAGTAATACTAAATTTTCCCACTTGGAGGTAGTCAACCCGGCAAACTACACTGTGGCGTGGCGGGTTGCTGAGAATCATGATCTATTAACTGATTTCATATGCTACCCACCACCCCTTAGGGGTGTTAGGGGTGTATAAACCCCACAGTATTTCTTTCCAGGTTGTAAGTGATATGCAAGGATTCCCCCAGGTTTTTCAGTTTGGGAGGGGGAGAGCAAAATCAAAATTAGGAGGGTGGAAGTAGAGTTCTGCACGGTTTCTATTGATTTTTGACCGTAAAAAAAATAAATTTGAGGGTTGCGCTTTACAATTTGGAGGGTGAAACCCTGCCAAAGAGCGGTCTGGCCGAATCATTGGTGATGTGTACCAAGTTTCGTTGAATTTGTTCCAGGCGTATATATTTGGCCTTTGGTGCCGCCTTAAGGCTATCCTTAACATCTCTTTCACACCACAAGATGCTAATTCATTCTGTAGACAACCAACTCACGAAGGAGTGACGTAATTGGTTACCATTACATCAGAGATAACTCTACCCTTTGGAACATATCCTGTGGTTATTGAGATGAAGAAGATTAAAAAAAATCTTCTCTTTTCTATTTCGTGCTTCTAACCTTGCGGTTCGTGAAGCAGTAATCTTCGTGTGAGACCGAAAAACCACAAATAACCTTGGTGAATCTTCAAATTGTCATATTTCCTTGTATACTTTCACATCTTACTACGCTTCTGCTATGCTCTTACGTTGTTTTGACGTCTGACAGTTAACTGAATTGTTGTCAAAAAGCTATTGATAAATTGATTATGTAAGGGATCGCAGGCACAAGCATCATACATTTATAGCCCCATCACCAAAGAAAGTCCTTAGTAGGCCCTGGATTATCTCATTAGAAAGTAAGGAGAGGCCACACATGTTGAACAACTACACTGTTTCAAGATTTTGTTTTGTACTTTGTTCGGGATGCATATTTTTTTCTGAACTACATTTTAAGTAGAAAATCAACATTTAACACGTCTTATTTGATTGCAATGTAAATAATAATAATAAACTTTTTAGACATACTTTTCTTAAACAATTCGTACTAAAAAGTAACAGATCATTTTGTTTATGTATGACTAAAAAGAAAAGCATGGGGCGCGCTATAATATGTAGTCATTTTATAAATTTTTGAATTGGCGGGTCCTATGCTTTTCTTTTCAGTCATGCATAAACAAAATTATTTTTTACTTTTCAGTACGAATTGTTTAAGAAAAGTGTGTCTTTAAAAAGTTTTTTTTATAAATTAATTTTTCCTGTTATTTCGCTGTTCCGATACCGTTTCTCAAACTAACGCTTTGCGACCCAAATCCTAATGTGTTCTGCAACCCGTCAAAGCAGAACATCGTTGCAGGCTAGTATTTATTTTAGGATAGAGAGGTCCATATTTAGAAAACAATATTAAACTTTGCTTTTAAAACATATAAATATATAGAAATTTATGAAAGTGACGATAGAATATTGTATTGCCACCCGACTTACGTCGTTGTGCAAAATTTCATCATTCTATGTTGTGGAAAAATGAGTTAAATTAATGTTGTAATATTTGATGACACGACGAACCATTGTGAACTAAAGAAAAGAATGTAATAAGACATGGAGAATTAACGAACACTTTAAAACAGCTTTTAATGAATAGTATTTTTTGTTTCTTTTTCAATTGCAAAATACTGTATAAAAGTCTAGGCTCAATTTGACTTAAAATTTATAGAGAACATTTGTGCGTAATTCGTTAAAGGTTGGAGTACTAGCTCGTAATTCGAACACTAACGATCACTACCATGACACTAACGAATGGCACTATTGGAATTGCTGTAAGTGCCGAACATAAAAACGTACGGGCTAACTTGAAGTTGCCCTGGGCAGAAGAATATGTAATAAATCATTAACGGATCGCGCTAACGATGTAATTCGAGCAGAAATTAGCAATAACGAATCCTCGTTAAATGATGAACTGAAAAAGTACGGAGTAAGTTTACATTAAGTTGCCCCGACAAAATTATCTCTAATAGGTCATCATCGGATTGAGAGCTAATGCGGGCCTGAGCCATACATGACTAAATCCAATAAATAAATTCAACAAAGAGATGAAAAATATACAGATTGTAAAGAAATTTGATCGACAAAATTGGAATACATACAAGTAAATACAGTATAAGCAGAAAAAAATAATTTAAAAACCTTTTAAAGACACTTTTCTTAAACAATTCGTACTAAAAAGTAACAGATCATTTTGTTTATGCATGACTAAAAAGAAAAGCATGGGGCGCGCTCTCATATACAGTAATTTTATAAGTTCTTCAATTGGCGCTCCCCATGCTTTTCTATTTAGTCATGCATAAACAAAATTATTTTTTTTACTTTTCAGTACGAATTGTTTAAGGAAAGTATGCGTTTAAAAAGTTTTTAATATTTTTTTTCGTGAGTTATTTCGGTGTTAAGGTACATTTTCTCAAGCTAATGTTTTGTGAACCAAATCTTAGTGTTCTGCAACCCGTCAAAACGAAACATCGTTGCAGGCTAGTATTTATTTTAGGATAGAGAAGTCCATATTTAGAAAAAAAATATTAAAATATGCTTTTAAAACATATAAATATTTAGAAATATATGAAAGTAACAATAGAATATTGTATTGTCACCCGACTTACGTCCCTGTGCAAAATTTTATCATTGTTTGACGTCGGGAAATGAGTTAAATTAACGTTGCAAGATTTGAGGACACCACAAACCATTGTGAACCAAAGAAAAGAATGTAAAAAGAAAACAAGTTCTAACAAACATTGGGATGAAATACGTTGCATGTTCGACATAATTGGGCATGAAGACCAAAATGTTTAGATTGTTAGATCTAGAATGCGATTAAACAGATGAAACTAGATAATCAAAATTCGATTAAATCTGGCGCCTTTTCATGTAGGCCTACTTTTATTGCTATTACAGGCGTATTTACCAGCATTTTCTTAACTAGAACTTATACGTACACTAATAAAGTGTTATTTTATTAGTGTGTGTATGGGAGGCGCATAGTAAAGAGGCGCAATGTATATGTGTTGAAATTATGTGTAATATGCTTATATCACAAACAGAATTCAAGTTATTTCTAGGCCACCAAAAACATAAATAATTTGTGAATTGCAAACGCATCACACCGTGATGCACGTTCGTTCGCTAAAGGACAATTTTTTTAATAGCTTTGCAACCCGTATTTCACATTTACTTGCCCTCATACTGTTCGATTACAATGCACACTGATACAATACCACTAGGAAGGGAGAAAGTTCTGTATGTGACTTCAGGGTGGAGATGTACGTATATGTAAATACTTAAACAGGTCATACTGTGAACATATAAGTATAACCAAGTACATAAAGTGGTTTGCATAAACAATTAATTTTGTAAACAAGTGAAGTGGTTTACCATCAGCAGACGCATCTGTGCTTTGACCTCTGTGTATTTAGAAGAAGATGTTGTGGACTCTTAGATGAAAGCGACATCAGTAGGTCAACAAGAAGTACTACAGGATGAAACTATGGCATAAAGCTTACGTAAGGCAATGAGATAGGTGGAAAAGAACTTCGGAACAGATACAGTATATGGATGTAATGTCGTAATCTATTAAGGATATGATTGTACCAATGTTGCTGAAAATGAGATAAATGTATTTCCTATACAAACCTGAACCTGTGAGTAGGAACTGTTAGAAGCTAATTACCAAGAGGTATGTCTCGTTGAGAAATATGAAGATCTGATTTAGCTTGGACACAAATAATATTATTCATGAATTTGTATTTTTCGGCTCTCCTCAAATATGACAAGAAGCGCCATACACGCTTATCTAAATTTGCCCTTCAATTGAAGGCCAGAGGAAAAGAACGTGTTTTGTCCATTTTTTTTTTATTTCACAGAAGAGCGTTTTGAAAGTCCACAATTAGCATTGCGTATACCAGGACATCAAATAAAGATTTTCTTGTAATATACACACTATATATAATATTCTCTTCATGCATCATAGTTTGTTATGAGATGGTGCTATTAACTCAACTTGACCAAACTGAGTGGCCGTGGCTCAGTGGTAGAGCGTTGGCCTATCATTCGGGAGGTTGTGGGTTGAATCCCAGCGTTATGAACTTCGAGTCTTTACTAAGAAAGCAAATAGGTGCGAGTCCTACTGCTGAACATCTTGACAAAGGTTTTCCAAAGGTTTCACCAGGTAAATGTTCCGATTGCACGTAGACTAAGGGTCCTGGCCGCTACATTCCCCATTTCTCCGTCGATGGACATCTCCGTCCATCATGTGATGGACTGAGACCGTAGCTGTTTATTTAACACATAACCGTGTTTTAGTTGTTGCAGTTCACCTCATTATACGGATTTTTAAATTTATTTGTGGGTTTTAGCTAACTTTGGGTTAGGCCAACCTTATAATATGGCTAACATATTCTAAATAAATATTACTTCCTGCTATAAAAGTTTTATTTTTCCTTTTTTGCAGGCAGAGGTGAATCATGTTTAAGAAAAGTGGACATCCCACCGGCTTCTGAATGCAAACCAGGTCTCATCTGTAGTATTAAATCAGGAACATGTGTGCCTCCTCCTGGTGAGTGATTTAATTCAATAGTTTCTAAGTAATTTCATTTCTTTTAAATGGCTTTTGAGATTGTATGAAATCTCACTTTTTACCAATAAGAGTCTTTTTAGATCTCCTGTCTTCATATAGTAGATAAGTTACTACATTGACTCATAGTCCTTGTACACATTTGCACATTGTCCTAACTTGCCTGGAGTTACTCTATTTTATAGTTCTGTTGAGATTTGTTGCGAGAAATAGTACTTAAGCAGGAGATAGACAATTACATTCATCTTGTTTTATTATTTTCTTGTAAGTCAGTCAGAAAATGGTATAGGATCATTATAATCGATGGCAGAATTGTAGTATAACTATGATTAACTTCATGTTTAAAATAGATAAAGAAATATTGTCGTTCTGAAGATGTTTTATGATGAAAATCTTGGAAAATAAAAATAATTTTATAAAATAAACAGAAAATTGTAATAATTATATTAAATGATTAAAGTTGTATACTGAAAATTTACCATTTAAGTTATGAAAGATCAAGAATTGAAGAGTTCTAGAGACGAAATAATAGTTAGAATGATGCCAGTTGATGTTAATAAGATAAAGGATTAAGAAAAGTGTTAAGTAAGTTTTATCATGGTTGTATAGGGCTCCTGTGAGTTGAAGTTGATGTTGAGAGGTGAGAAAATTTGATATATATCTATGGTCTCAAATTAAAGTTTAATATTATTTTTACCAAGAAACTTAAGTAGAATATAGCCAATTTTGGTAGATGAGTTACTAATTAGAAATTCAATAGATAGAAGAATAAATTTTACACAGAGTGTTGAACAGTTGTTTGCGGCCTCGAGAGTATAAGGGGCACTGAAAGATCTGATTAGTTCTTCCATTTGCGTGGGGGAACTGAAGGGGGTGTCAGAGAGTTTAATTTTATTTCTAAGTTTATGAAAGTTTGGTCCTGCATGAGTAAATCTAGATATCACAGTTAATACATTCAAACAAGTCAAGATATTCAAGTCAGATCCTGTGTGTACTGTATGAGAGACAATATTATCCTTGGATTTTTTTTTTATAAATTGAATTCTACTTGGATTTTACGTAATGAATATATAATAATAATTCACAGCCATATTAAATCTACTACTGGATGAGGCTTCTACCGAAGGGAGGAGTTGGTCTACTGCTCCCACGCTGACCAGACGTGTTGGGAGAGGAGAACCGAAGCTCTCAACTGTGATCGCCACTACCTTTTATTCACAGCAGCTCCCAAATTGCATCGCGATTCTGGGTGGGCACCGTTCCAGACCGTCTCGCTTTGGAAAAATCTCTTGGCAGGCAGAGCCGGGAGTCGAACCCGGGCCCCCACAATCAGCAGTCAGCGACGGTAACCACTAGACCAGCGGGTCAGTGAATATACAGACCTTAAATTTGCTTTATTACATAAGCTTGCTGTAAGCTTAGTTTACTAAGCCTGCTTCAAGCTTAGCCTTATTAGTGAAGCTTCTTGTAAACTTATTTTCTTTACCTAATAGTTTTCTCTAAGACTTACCTTTAATTTGCTCTTTTTCGTAAGTTTGCTGCAACCTTCAATTGCAAAGATTGTTACAAACGAATTAGTTCATACTTCGCAAATTTGCTGCAGATATAGGCCTATTTTCTATATCTGTTGTAAGGTTAGCCTCGAATTTGCTCAATATCATAATCTTACCCTAAGTTGCAAGGGTGTAGACTTGATAACAAGTGTAGTGTAAGCTTTCCTAGCTTGACTGAGTATGTACCTCATACCTGCTTTCTATACCTATTGTAAGTCTAGTTTCATATTTGCCCTATTTTCGAAGTTTCCTGGATGTTGAAAAATGCAGAGAAAAATCGATCGCCATTCTATTAATGAATTGAATCTCGTTATTCAGATTACCAACCAGGAATAAACTATACAGTCTTTATTTATTTCCTTTATCAGTTTCAGGACCTCAGTATCATATCAATGCAACACACTTTACGGAAGCTCGAAGCTGCGAGAAAGCCGCAAATGAACAACGAGAGAATCCTCCAGTCTGTTCGCCAGATGGTAGCTACGCCCCCAAACAATGTAGCGGCTCCCAGTGTTTCTGTGTCACACCTGATGGTCTACGATTGGATTACGCCATTGATAAGAAGTATGCAGGTAGAATGGAGTGTTGTAAGTATGAGGGATATTTCGTTATATCTTCTTTTAATTAAGTTTCATTTTTTTTTTTTTAGATTATAATTATGTAAGTTCGATCATATGTAGCCTCTGCTCTCCGACTATTTGTAGGCTATGAAAGAATGATAAGAAAAGGTGTGAGACACAATATTAGATTTTATTTTATATATGGTTTTATTTCGATTGTTCAGATATGAATAAGGACCAAAAACTATTTCGTAGATATTTCCTCAAACACACATCAAGATTATTTCAAGCGAAAAGGAAAGCTTAAAATGCCTAACTAAACTTAGTATAAATATCGAGTAAACCATGATCGAAACGAGTAAACTATAAGCGTGTTAACTTTAGGAAGGTATGTCGTGGTGAACAACAGTGCCACCTTTTGGTGATGAAATTGGTTAGGCCCTACTTACAAATCAAAGAGCTGATATGTAAGATACGATCAAATGAATTGTATGGGCGGTAACAACAGAGCTGATATATATTATTCTTTTATTGCCTGTGGAAGATTAATACAGTACAACTTAAGATCATTGGTTTAGTAACTGCAAGCTTCCCGTAACAACACATACGATGACATTTTTTTTCACCTCCCGGCTCCTACCGTTACGTTTGGCGTTGCTATTGGCACGACAGTTTTTAACATGGATTTGCCCCGCTTCACTTTTACTCTTTTTGGTCTTGCTGCAACATATTAACCAATTGAACTTTGTTTAAACAAGTTTCTATTTGAAAAAATAAGATCAGAGAGAGAAAAAAAAGGTTAGCATTATGTGACTTAAGTTGACACATACATAGGGACGAGATTATTTGGTGCATAACAATCGTGGAGTTATCTTACGAATTGGTTGGAGAATGCAATCAGTTTATTATTAGTACAAACGATACCGTTTCCGTAGCCAGACTTTTTAATCAATACTCATTCATCTTTCCATTTTTTGTTTGAGCAGAGTCTAGAAGCGACCGATGAGAATTTTCTATGGTAACGCGATGATTTACAAAACTTTATAAATGTCATACGCATCTGCCATCATGATTATAGCTATTAATGAACTCAATATACGTTGTGATTTATATCATTGTAGTTGTTATCTTACCGACGTCATTTTGAGTGGCTGCATGTGTTGAAACGGATACATTGCGCCATAACTTACTTTTGAACAAATTCAATATCACTGGTCTTCTAACAGGATCTAGAAGTATCTTTTAACAATGGGATTTTTGTCACTACTTCAGCGGTGTGAAACTGTACATTTAGTTCAGCTAATTGCCGCCATTTTGTTTACAGTTTGTTGTGTTGTTACATTTGTTCACTACAATGTAACACAAAGTACGGAAGAGTCATCAACAGAAACAACATCGACAAATGTTTATAAAAATAATGTTAACTCTGATCTTGAGAATACAACAAGAATTCTTCTGTGGGAATGCACATCAGATGATCTAGTATTGGAGTTTAATGACGTGTACAACCAACGATTTGTGAGACAAAAGTGCAATGGTTCTACTTGTTACGTGACCGCAAAAATGAACTTGATGCCTGCTGAGCAATTTGATGCAGTAATTTTTCATGATACTTGCCAAGACGTGAGTTTTATCGACAAAGGGAAATCAGTGGAACGTTATGTATTTCTTCCACCAAAGGCATCTGGCCACACTGAAATATATGGACATTGCTGCAGTTATAATCATTTTCCTGCATATTGTGAATTCTGTAGCTGGACTTGGAGTGACGAGGAATTTTCATTTACTCCGAAACTGTATAGCTCGAATGTTTTAAAATACTTTTCGAAGTACGCACTGACACCAAGTTTTGTGCATGTAAAACCGCCTAAACATAACAAGACAAGGACTGTTGTTTGGTTTGATCATACGTGCAAAAAGGGTGAGGAGGAGTATGTGAAAAAATTAGGGAAATTCATCGAGATAGACGTGTTCAGATCGTGCCCGAGGTACCAGAGTTATGTGAACAATTCATCTTCATGCTACGACATGCTTGATACAACGTATAAATTTTATTTATTCTTAGGCGATTTTTCACCCAGAGAAGTTGAAATGGAAATTTTATACAATGTGTTACGCTTGGAAATAGTTCCAGTAGTGCTCAATGTTTCTTCGTACCAAAACATTTTCCCACCTCTCTCTTACATTAACATAAATGAGTTTCCTACGCAACAATTACTGGCGGATTATTTGAGGTATTTGGACAGGAATGAAGAAGAGTACCGGAAATTCTTTTGGTGGAAGAACTTGTTTACGCTGGCTTACAAAATTGAAAGTGATATACTCTGTAATGTGTGTAATTTGGTGGATAAGAATTCATCACAAAACTAATAGTGAATTAATAGACATGTAATTATTTTTTCTACAGCTTTCTATCTCAAGTAAGTAGTAATTTTGTATTAGTTGCCAATTTGATTTTTGCAGATTTAAACTCCAGATTCAGGCTAGGAAACGAACCTGTTTTCCGCAGAAGTTCTCACATTTCCACTTGAGTCGTCTCGCAAAAGTTCTCAGTAAACTAGCTTTCCGTTGCATGTACCACTACGACTGTCAACAACAAATATTCAAACTCGTTCAGCGCTCAACGTATGGTTTTCCAGCTATAAATAACACAGGTTTCTCAGTTAGTATGAGTTTCAAATTATGGAAGTTGATCGTCACGTCCGAAGTAACACGTGAACCGTATTCTACGTGAAGTGACTGAAAAGTTCTTGGTCTACCAGTTGTCCGGAGCTCAATCGTTCATGGCTATTTTTTTTAACACAGTCCCCTTTTAGCGTCACACACTTTTGCCACTGGTGTTGCAGGCCCATTATGCCTTCCCTGTAGAACGTTTCATCCTGCATATCAAAAATGTCCGCCACCGCAGACATGACGTCATCATCTGATGAATAGGTCTTGAGCTAAGGAAACATGAAAGTCTGAAGGGGACAAATCTGGTGAGTAGAGAGGGTGTGGAAGCAGTTCGAAACCACAGGACTCGATGGCAGACATTGCAATAGTGGACCTATGCGCGGGTGCGTTGTCTTGATGGAAAAGGACACGCTTCTTCAACATTCCGGGACGTTTCGTCCTGATGGCCTCCCGTAAACGCTTCAGTTGAGCAGCGTAATACCCACGGTTCACAGTTTCACCCTTTTAAGCCAGGATGACACTTCTCGCATCCCAAAAAACAGAGACCATAACCTTACCAGTTGATGGGACTGACTTGAACTTTTTGGAAGTTGGGGAGGAGGGGTGTTTGCACTGTTTTGATTTCACCTTGGACTCTGGCTGGAAGTGGTGAATCCATGTAATGGTTATTAGGTAAGGTACATTACGTAGATGATACAAAATAGGTTACTCCGGCGATCAGCTCCAGTCGTTTGGTTCGATTGATGTGTAATAAGATGAATGACATCACGGCACTTCTACTAATCAAGATGCCTACTTCTATGGACCCACAAACTACGTGTGAGGCTAAACTTGATTTTCTATAAGCCTTGGCCCCGAGAAAACGTAGTTTCCTCAGGCGAGGTAAACAAGTCGCAACAGGAAAACGAGGTGAATTAAAATTCGTTTATTGAACATGACAACTTATATTGTCATCAATTTGTTCTAAATTATTTCTTATACTTTCTTTCATGCTGCTTTGCTTATTCACTGAATCTGACCCAACACCATCGGATAATGCCATTATTGACATAGAGGTATCCAACCCAATAGCCAAATCT
>JAGDQP010046296.1:0-12826 GCA_022664845.1 Lepisma saccharinum
ATGAACTTGCTAGTTCCCATAAGACATTCAATTAGTTAGTAGCTATTTTTGAGTGACATCATCAGATTTGAAAGTTTGCTATATCTTAGAGAGTATTAGGGTCCAAACAATAATTGTGACGGCACAATCCAGCACAAACGAAGCACAACCAATTACGCCTTTCCACAGATGAATATTTTGTGCGTTTGAGCACAAACGAAAATTCTGCTGCACAATTAAGCACAAACGATTTAGAATGTCTTTAAATAAATATTCAAATGTGGTGATTTTGGCTTGACAGATGTCCTTGGAAGGCTTCCTGTGTTCAAAGAACTTTAAAATCAGCTGTATGTTAAATAAATCTGATTAAAAACAAAAGTGGAGACAAAATTTTAACGTCCCTCTTCTAAAAATATTAATAAATTAATTAAAGCAAGAAAGCATGAAAGAAAACTTATCCTGCTCTCTCTCTCTCTCTGTCTCTCTGCAATGAGCAGTAAGCTCTTTCGTGGAGATAAATTATTATTGAATTGCTAGGTGGAAATATACATTCTTTGCGATGTATAATATTATCCACAAGAGCTGTAAATTCTTTTCCTGAAAATAAGTCTTGATAGCAATATCACATAAAACCATTATAGAACTTCTTTTAAAGTGGCATGTCCAATGGTTATAACCTTGCAGGGATTGCAATAAAAACGTTTAATAAGGCGATATCAGAAGGAACATATCTGTCAAGATTTCAATTTGAATAATGTGTTGGTGTTCCCCCAATAACATAAAATACGTTCTTTAACCTGAAAAAGGGACAAAAAAAAAATCAATTTATTTTCTTGTAAATACTAAATAGTTGCTCTCATAATTAACGTTAAAATGACCGTTTAAATCTATTTCACTCGTCAGCAACCAAAGATTTATGTGTAAGTGTAATGCAAGTAATATATGTTATTAAAAAAGTAGTATTTCCTCAAATGGTTCCTGTTACATATTCAGAATAAAACCGTTGATTAATGTTAACGGAAATTAATAAACCTAAGTTTTAATAGGTCTACTTATGAATATTTCTTATCCTGTTCACTGAATGAATGGAAATGGTTTTAACCTTGGCTTAACCAGAGAACGTTGATAAGCATCACCCACTGAATACTTTTCTTTTCTTAATCAGCATTGTTAAATAGAACGTAGGCATGCTCATAAAATCTAACTTAAAACTTAAAAAGATGAGGATTGAAAGCTAAGCCAAGAATCGGACGAGAACGCTATGAAATTTTTGGTAAAACCTGAAAGAAACTGAATGCATGCACAGATGTAGTAAGTTTGGAGCTAATTAGATGACAGCAGAATACTTCAGCAGCTTAAAGTAACACTCTTTTATATTGAATGATGGTTGAGTTTAATTTCAAATGCTGCTTATATTATTATTATAGTTGTTGGTAATAATGTCTAAAATTCTGATACTGTACAAAAATATTGTTTAGAGAAGGATCTTAAGCTTGTAATGCACGAAAAGTAAATCATATAATTGTATAGAGATAGTACAGCGTCGCACATGCGTCAAATGAACAAACGAAACTACCCCACTGGATGCTTCCGTCGCACGCATTCACTGAATGCGGTCATTGCATACGACCATCGTCTAAACGAAACTGCACCCCCGTGTTTAAATCTCCCTTCAGGCTTCTCTTACTCCTAGTATTCCCGAAAATTGAATTATGGTTGTTTTTATTAGTCAAGTTACTGTAAATTTTCAGGCTGTTTTATGGGCCTAGCTTTTTTGAAGAATGTTTAGAAACAATTTTCACAATGTAGCTTTTAGAAGAATTCAAGATTTTAAAAAGTTAAGAACTTTCATGTTTTGTCTCACAGGGTATTAATTTTTAGCAGTGTTAACTTAGAGATGCTTCTACGGTCTTTAGTATTCTCTTTTATTGATGCCCATTCTTTTTGGAAACTGTAGTTCAGTCCATGAATATAATGGGGATGGGGGACGAATCCTGTTAAATCTACTTCTCCAACCAGAAATAAGTTTAAAACGGATTTAAATTCTCTGAGATGAATTGCATCGGTCTACATATGTATAGCATTCTACCCTAATCTCATTCAGCCGAGCGGTCTGCGGCGCTAGGTCATCGGCTCGATGGTCCCGGGTTCGAGTCCCGGCAGGGCATGGGTGTGGATTTTAACAGGAGGCGGTTAATTTTTTTTAACCTTCTATTACATGTTGTCGTTTCCACCTTTATCGTAAGATCCTTACTCACGCATTACACAAATAACATCGGCGTAATGTGGGTTGCATAAGAAGTGCGTAATATGGGTTGCACAATGTTGGGTGGATCGATCCACGAAAAGTGTTTTTTACTATTTTTCGACATTATTCGACGTATATTTTTAACATACTATGACAGAACCATCACGGAAACATCCTTTATAAATCGTAATGAGTTTATTCAAAATGGGTGTATCCGTTTAAATGTTATGTCTGAGAAAAGATTGAAATATTCATATATACGCATCAAATTCATAACCTGAAAATCTGTATGGAGGATCCAAGCAACTGTAACGAGATCAGGTACTCATTTTGCCCGACGATAATGCCCGCTCTTACAGAGTACATCCAGTCGACAAATACTTGCAGGAGACCTTGTCGGAGGACTGGTTTATTTGTTGGCTTTTGTCTCTATATGGTGAACATAAAATGCTTATTTGGTTACAAGTAACGTTTGTGTTCCAGCATTTCTTGTCTTTTATTCTGCTCCTGCTGACCAATTATGCGTTAATTTATGACCAACGATGTATTGTGAAGTTCATAGGTTGTAAATACAGCAATTGCGCAAGAACCAAACAAGTCCAGAAGAGTGTTTTCTTCAAAAAAGTATCCTCTAAATTGTGACAAATGCTTAAAACTTGCAAAATACTAATCCTTCGTTGGGTCATCCATATGAAATTGAGAAATATGCAAGTTGCCCTATTTTTAAAATTTGTGAAAAGTTGCATATTCATTCTATCGTGTTAGTAGAGATGGAATTTAGCTATAATAGTTTGTTTCCTCTCACCAGGTGAACATAGCAGTCATATTACTTCGCACATGTGTGCGTCATCGAGAGTTTGCAAACTAACTAAATTAGTTAAATGTGTGCGTCATTAAGCGTTTGCAAAACTTTACTAAAACCTCTATTTCAAAAAGTACAGGAAACTGGGGGATTGATGTTGTGATTGTGCAGGAATATACTTTCACATAAAATTGGCATTTGTAAGATACAAAGTTTTGAGACAAAGACACAAAGTGCATGTCGTTTTTGATATGCGAAAGTGGTTTGATTATGCAAATTTTGTAATGTTTTAAAAATACTTGTATTGCACATTTTAAGCTGAATGTACTGGTGTATCTCTGTGTTGAACAGCAATGTTTATAAGTAATTTTGCAAATATTTCAGTTCATTATAAATGAAAAAAATATCCCTTGTCGCTAGAATTAAATATTACCACTTTTTAAGGTTACAAAAAGTAATATGGGGTCGAGATAAAAATCTGAAAATAATACAATTGCTCTGTGACGACCTTTGAATGTGTACGTTTTTATTTTGTTAATTAAATCACTTTGGGTGGGACAAAAGTTTGAAATAGCGAAAAATTTTAGTCGTCCGAGGAAAGACCGAGGCTTGCTTACCATATGAAAGGTAGGTATTGAGTAAATTTTCTACCCGTTTTGAGATGTCACAGGTTAGCGCAATACTGACCTCACAGGTGACGCTGCCAGTACGTGAATCAATATCCACGTAATCGGGGAACATTAGAACAACAGTGAGTGGACGAGGAGATAGTGACAGTAAACATTGTCTGTCAAATGGACACCGGTAAGGAGCATATCATGCACTGTTTAAGTTTTACAAAGCCAGTAAAATGCCCACAACATTCCACAAGTGTATGGTGAAGATGCATTTTACGATGCTGTCAAGATCAACCACGGCCTGTGGCTATCCGTCTTCAGGCACTGTTTAACTGTTAGTTGCGTTCATGACCACCGAGAAGTTTCAGAGATGGCGTGAGCGACACTACGTTTGTAACTAAAGTTTGTGAATGGATAGTTGCGAGAATGTGCGCAATCACGAATAATCAGATGCTAGAGAATATTAGTGAAGCTATCATCACAATTTTAACGGATGTGTAGTCAGATACTTTTTTGGTGATAATACTTTTATTGATATGTAACGGCCAGTATGTGATGAAAGTTATGTTATTCGCCTCAATGACCGTTTCGAGTGTGTCTGTATAATGTCAACTCAGAAGAACTACAATAAACCTACTTGTCGTTGCCAGAATTTACTTCTTTACATGGCGGTAGAGATTTCCAGAGAAATATAATGTCTTTCGTTGTAAATTAATCTTCTTATCAGATCTCTCATAAGAGCATTCAGCAGCGCAGCAGAAGGAATTCCCGAGGTGGTTAGCAATTTCTCTACTAGGAATTCCCACACAGTTGCAATCTCTCGGAAAACAGCATCAACGGAACACCGGCACTCAGATGTGGTTATATGTTGATGTTAGGCCCTTGCATTATAAAGCTTGTAGTTGTGAGCAATCCCTCTCGTAGTGATTCCCACGCAATGGCAATCTCGGTGTCACTGTTGAGAGAACTGTTTATGCGTATACCGGCCAACCGCGGCATTTGCGAAACCCGGTGTCAAGCGCCCGCCACGCGCCGATTTGTACCGCTTGCATTGATTGCGAAGTTATACAACGCGAGGCGATAGATCAAATTTATTATATAATTTTATTTTTAGGATGAGAACCATAATTTTATTTTGACTAAGAATACGGATACATTCAGCGTCAACGCGCAGTGATGAAGAATACGGATTTGCATTTTTTTTGTCCTCTTACATCTTTCGATGTTCGTTAGAAAGTATTTATCTATATCACAACTTTCGATGTTTGGGATTATGAACTACGCATGCGCAGAGTTGTTTGTTTGCACCTTTTGCGCAATTATTCGTTTATTTTTGTTTATCGTATTGTTATGCTCAAGAACGTATTAGGACAAGTTATTTTACCCAATAGCTTTTCCAAGAATTTCACAGTGCAGGTGTTCGTTCTTTTTTGTTTGTGTCATTGTTATGCTTGTGAACGTGTTATATCTTGTTTCTACGTATTCTTTGATGTTTATCACATAGCAGGTGGTTACAGATCTAGTTGAAACTTGTTATGACGTGTAAAGTTGATTAACTTTAAAAAGTTTTGTGTTCTGTTGTGCTGTAGCAATGATATTAGACACTAGTAAAAGTATCATGCATTTTTACGAAGACCGCCGCTTGATGGAAACTGAAAATTTGTTGTCGGAGAATGGAAGCTCATCCCCCAATATTTTCCGCACTGTATCTACCACAAGCTTTGAGGTAGAATTTAATTCAGACAGTGAAAAAGGATATTGTGCTTCTAGTGCTGAGGAAACTGAAAGTGTTGTGCAGGACAGTAAAGTTTCATCTACCACTATGTGTTTTAGTGAAATTGAAAATTCATGCAGATGTGTGAATTACACGATTGATGATCAATGTATTTTTGAAGCTATCGAAAATTAGGAATATAAAAACAATTGTCCCTTATTGTGAGCTGAATATTTCTATAATGTACGCAATCGACAGAGACATCGTTGTGTTACACGGTCTGTAGATGAAGAAAGGTCTTTGAGAAGACGCACATATAGACTGATTTATGCTGTGATTTTTTCATATATATCATGTATATCTTTCGAAACATGTACATTTTGATTGTGTCGAAATTTTTTTATATTTTCTTTGCAATTTGCTTTTAGTCAGAGTGGATGAAGTAAAAACAAAATTAATTCAAAAAAGACGTTATTGCAGAACCAGCTTATGAGGAGAGGAACATATAGACTGATAATGAATACTGTGATTTTTTTTATATATATTTATAATGTTCAATGGAATTGTAGGAGCAAGTTGAATCTTGTTGTTTACGCAGGTGTTCAGTGGCCTAGTTGAAATTTAAACCTTTGGTCTTGTTGTAACCATGGCACAGAAAAACAGTGAAAATAGCATTGTTAACTTACCGGTTAATCCATCTTCTTTGCCTGCAAAGCCTTCTTGTGGATGTCGATCAAAATGGGTTGATCAACCTTGTATATTGAAATCAATTCGTTATTGGAACACTTAAGACATTTTACTCTGTTCCGCATGTGCATTTTGGAACAAGGAGAAAAGTGAACATGAGTGTATGGGATATTTAATTCTTGGAACACCGCTAAGCGAAGAGAACCGTCTTGAGTTTTTGAACGAAAGTGTTTATCGAGTGTTATTAAATCCAAAGAATATAGATAAGATATTTAATTGTTATGTAAATACTTACCCTGGATCTAATCATTAAAACGAAAACTTTTAATATGGACTTAGTTTTCTAATGGGAAACAACATAGTGGAACTACGTGAAGAACTAATCATAAAGGACAGATTTGGTTCACGTGACAAGCAAGATTGTGATTGGTTAAAACCACCTGCAGCCAGTACTGAAAGTTGTATTTTCATTTTACTGGTAGTTCAAGATGAGTTACCGAAGCTTGATATGGTGCAGAAATCCTCTAAAGGACAGATTCATTATTACAGAGGAAACAGCGGAACGTGTTGTCTTGTTATTATCTAAATTTAGAGGCGAAGTTCACGATGTGACTGATACTATTCCTCCACGTAGAACTGAAAGTGATTCTAGTCTTTCATCATTATTAGTTCGAACTAAAAAGCTGAGTGGTTTACGAAGTTTAATGTGGTGCAGAAATCCATTAAAAGACAGATTTATTATTACATATGAAAAAGCTGAACGTGCTGTCTTGTTATTATCGAAATTTAAAGGTGAAGTTCATGATGTGACTGATACTTTCCCCCATCAATTTTCCTCTACATATAAGTGAAATGCCATTCGATACGAAGCAAATTGATATCTTATATGAAACAAATGAATCAAGAACACAATACTGTTTGATTACAAACTTTAGTAGATTAGTAAGGAGTCAAACTACAAAACATGAACACAAACAATACTATTGCAAGCAATGCCTATCACATTTTAACACTGAAGGTAAGCTATAAAAGCACCTTGACTACTGTAAGAAGTTTGAAACCGTGGGGACAGTTATGGCAAACTCGAGACAGAAGTTAAATTTAAATTAAATTAAGACAGTATTAAATTTAAGAAGTTACGTTCATTGCTGGACAGTGATGTTATCATCATTGCAGACTTCAAATGTTTTGTGAAACCAATCACTACTTGTTGCCCCAATCCTAGTATATCATATACAGAAAAGATTCAACGCAACGAGCCATGCAGTTTTGGTTATTTAATTTATTGGCGCGATGCTACACCATGAAACTTCGTTATATAAAGGTAAGCAAGAAAGTTCTGTCGCTTTTTCACCCACCACTTTCGAACATCGATATGTCACATAAGTCGTACCTGGAAGATCAAAAATAGTCCCCATTAGCATTGACGACCTTCTGCCAACGTTCTGGAAGGACATGGATTCCATCGCGTTAGAACTTGGTGGGCCGTTAAGCGAAGAAGGTATCAAGTGCATTTTGCACCTCTACTAGGGATTTGAACTGGCGTCCTCTAAGGTTCATAGAATGGAACAGGTGAAAATCGGACGGTGCAATGTCCGGGGAGTATGGCGGATGCAATAGTGTTTCCCATCCAAGGCGTAGAATGGTGTCACCGGGTCATCCTAGCCACGTGGGGCTTAGCGTTGTCCTGTAACAGGAGGACCCCTTTGTGATTCAGAAGTGCTGGCTCCAGAGTTTTGAGTTTTTCTTGAACACGGCTCAACTGCTGACAGTACACAGTTGCATTGATGCTCTGACCAGCTGGTAGCAGTTCCCGATGCACGATGCTGCGAGCAGTCCACCAAACACACAGGAGGACCTTCTTCTGGTGCAGTGCTGGTTTCGGCTGTTTTGAAACCGGTTCATGGGATGCTAACTAATGATGACGGCACCGTGGAGCTTCGTACAGGACCCACTTCTCATCACATGTCAACACCGTGTCCAGAAATGGCTCCTTTCTCAGACGAGACAGCAAAGAAATACAGGTGTAGGTTCGCGTTGCCTTCTGGCCCGGAGTCAAATTAGGGACCCATCGACCCAACTTGTAGTGCTTCCCAATTTGATGGAGGTGCTGCCGAATGGTTTCTCCACTCACACTGAATTGTAGTCCTAGTTCCTCACATGTCTGGCCACTGTTCGCCTCAATTGCTGCCTGAAGATCTGCATTTGGTACCTGTGTTGATCTTCCTGCACGTGGTGCGTCTTCGAGTGTTTCGTCACTGTCCTTAAACTTGGTAAACCACCGCTGTACTGTCCTCGTAGTCACGACACCCTCACCAAAGGCCTGGCTTATCTTCCGCTCCGCTGCAGCTGCGTTTGACCCCAGTTTGAACTCGTGCAGCATACACGCCCTTATGACGCTATGTGGAGGTCCCATGTTCATTCTGTCCTTCCGCACGTTCACGGAGTAACTGAACTGCCACAACCAGGTAGTATGTTGGCTATACCCACACCAACAACTGATCTTCTCCTGATCTACATTCGCATTCAACACACGGTTTGAGGGCCAATTCAACACAGATTTCCACAAAAAGCGACAAAACTTTCTTGGTTACCTTATATATAGAGGCAGAAACGCTGCTGAGAAATTTCTGCTTAATATGGAAAATGAATTTTATCATATTGTGAATAAGTTATCGCATACATAACCTCTCTTTCCAATGTCACCACAAGTTCAAGCATATGACGAAGCAACATGTTGTGTTGCTTATGATTGTAATTTGAAACAAGAGAATTATAAATTGCGTCATCACGACCATCTCACAGGTGGAATCATTGCAGCAACTTGCAATGGGTGCAACTTGCAAATACAACGCCAAATAAACGCTGTGCCTGTGTACTTCCATAATCTCTCAAATTACGATGTTCACTTGATTGTAAAGCACTTAGGATTACAGCCTGGTAAAGTTAAACTCATACCACAAACAGAGGAACAATGCATCACATTCTCTAAAATGTTTACCATTGGTGATCGAAATATTGAGTTAAGGTTTTTAGACCTGTATCGGTGCTCGCCATACAGTTTAAATGATCTAGTCTCAAAATTATAACATACTAAATTGAAGCATACATGTAAACATATGCCCACACAAGGTGTAAAACTACTCACACGTAAGGGATGCTTCGCATATGAGTATCTCACTGATGAAACAAAGTTTGATGGAAAACAATACCACTCCAGAAGTACTGTATTTCAATAGTTCTTTGAATAACACTATACAGTGATGAAGAATATGCCTTGCCGAAGAAACTGTGGAGAACATTTAAATGCAAAATGGTGGCTATCATGATGTGTATTTAACCTTAGATGTTTAGTTAACTGCTGATGTGGTGCAGAATTTTAGAGATACATGTAAAGAGGCATATGGTCTCGATTTCACACAAATGTACACAACACCCCAATTAACATGGAATGCCATGCCCTATGAAACCAAATAAGACCTGCAACATCTGTCGGATGTAAACATGCAACTGTTTATAGAGCAGCCGATTAGAGGTGGTATCACTGAGTGCACTCTACGTCATGGCAAATAACACATATGTTAACGACTACACACCTAACGAAGAACATTCATACCTAATGTACCTAGATATGAACAACTTATACGAGACTGCTATGGTTAAAGTCCCGTAGGTCCGAAGTCTAGTCCGGTAAGCTAATGTCATAATAGGGATGAATCATAAAAATTGTTAAGAAAATTGTGACTCTGCAGCTTACTGATGTCTAGGTATGAGGATTCAAAAAGTAGAGACACTTAAACTGTTCGAACCATAATTCGACTTATGACGTCATCAAAAAATGGTGCCATTATTTTAATCTCGCGTACCTTCACCCCGCAGGTCTAAATTCAGTTCAACATTTTAATTAATTTAGAACAGACCCTAATCCTGTAAAATATGTTTCTACGATAGTTCATATATATTTTTTTTTTCGAAAATTACTTGGTTTACGACATACTCAAAAATGAATCTTACAATAAATAGTAAATACAATTAATATTTCGGCACAAATTGTGAAGTATTCACCAAAGTAACGCTTTGATGCTGGATATCTATTTCAATCAATACGATGGATATTCAAAGTTAAACCTGATTTCATTGTATGAAAAGTGTTGCCAACTAGTATGAAATTTATTTATTTTAAGTACCACTGCATTACTTTAATGAGTAATTGGTATTACCTATTACTTACAAACATGTTATGGTACGATCTATATAAAACTTTTCTATCTTCAAGTTAAATGTGATGTCATTGGATGGACAGTGTTGCCAATATGGTGTGAAATGAGCTTTCTCAAGTAGCACTACACTGATTTATTAAATAGTTTGTACTTTCTAGTAATTATAAAGTTGCTCCGATGTGATCTGTATACAACTTTTCCAAATGCAGGTGTAAATATCGAACGTATAAAGTGATCCGATTTGAAAAATAAAGAGACCTATGTTAGTTTACATTCTTGTTTTCCTATTATTACTTTCTAATCTATAACGGTATTTTTCACGATAAGCTAAAAGACATTCTATATTATCCGGTATGATGTTTCTAACTTCAAGGTGACTCGAAAATATCAAGTCAAATAAACACAGGGTGCGCCAGGTACTTGAGAACAAATTAACGTCCGCAGGAAAAAAGGCACAGACAATGGAGATGAAGCATTTATTACAGTGGTTAAGTGCCACCTATATCGCAATAAAAACATCTTCTATAGCCAAAATGTGTTTTCTTCATTTTTGGTTTCTGTGTGTCGTTCTAAGTAATAATTTACTCATTTTAGGAAAATCTGTAGTATCGGTACTATGTAGTAGTGATACTTAACGGAGACATGGCAAAATGTCTTCAAATCTACTGCTTGACATTGTTGCCCTAAAAATAGGCATATCATATTCTTGCGACTAGAACTCTCGTATAGGTTTCCCCCGGCCCTTTTGCACCCCACACACGATCAGCAATCCTAAGAAAGCTTATAATTCTATCACATCTAATTGAGTCCATCTTGACAAATAAGGATGTTTTGACTTCAGCTCCTTTGCTTTGCTATTTGTGTGTAAACAAATGAATTGCAAGATATCTTCCGTCAGAAATGTTTTGAAACAGTCATTCCTGTTATGTAAGTTTTGTTTCACTTGATTAGGTATACCAGAACTTACACGTACAATATTTCTTGCAGGATACTTGCCTAACTTTGGCGGACGCGTATCATATTTGTGCTGTCCATTTTTACTTGTCAGAAAATTCGAATCACTTTCGTCATCACTAGAACGTATAGGGCTAGTTTCTACGCTTATTTCGTCCAGTACATCTATTTCAATATCTGTGTGGTCACTATTTGCATCACTTCCATCACTCTCATCAAAAATATTATCGTCATCAACATCACTGTCTTCTAAATCACGCAAAAATCTTCATGTTTGTAGCCCTGGGCTTGACGAATGTCATCCATTTTGCTGAATATTCACAACAAAGATATTTGTAACAACACCTTCCTCTTCGCTCAGAACAGAGTTGCCAAGTTGATTTACTGGGGAAACTATTTTCACACATCTTTACTAAGCTCTCTTTTTACACCCATTTACTATGTGTTTCGAAATAGGCAACAAGAGTTCCAAAACACCACTTATAATTGGGAGAAATTCATAACAACTCCAAATGATTTTATCCCTGAATTAGAGCGATCTCAAACACAAATAGATACAGATTTTAGAACAATGCAAAAGAATGTCGAATTGGTAGCCGAACATTTATACTAACTGGGAGATATCATACATCTTTGCTGCAGAGACATCTAGAGAATGATTACACAGTTAATTCATATCAGTAGAGAATAGACAAAATATCACATAGTACCTATCTAGGGTATTTTTCGACCCCAAACTTAAATTCATATAAAAAATTAAGAAAAAGATTATAACAAACTAGTTTTACCCTATAATATAAAGAAAGAATGAAGGAATGCACTTAAGAAGGATGACTTCCCTAACACAAATATTTTTGAATTTATGAACAAATTAGATATGATGGGGTCAAAAAAGACCCCAGATAGGGGACAAGGGTTAAGATGGAATATTAAGTCACATCAAAAATGAAGTTTATTATAATCGCAAAGTACGAGGATTACATTTAAGATATGTAAATAAGTTGCTTCGAGTACCAAAGAGTCTGTGTGACAATTAGATATAAGTATCTTGGGCTATAATGCACAATAAAAGTATCGAGTTTGGAATATACAACTATGTTGTTATGCTTATCGGCCACTTACGTAATGCATAGATATTTTTTTGAGTATTGATACTTATTTACATACAACGATATCGTATTATCATCATCATACGTACATAGATAGATTCTCTTTTAAAATATACAATAGTATAGAATAGATATCACTTTATTTTTCATACGTATAAACATATGTTACACTATTATTTTTAACAATAATGCCAATTCCATTAGTTATATATATAAAACAAAGATACATTTACACTGTGTGAACTATGGTACTATGATTTATAATATTTTGCTATGATACCATCTTAAGACACTAAATAAATACTATATACCTCAGAAAATATTTTGATTTTTCTTTTTCGCTCTGTGTTCTATTTCGACTTCCAAAACTCAGAACATGACACTCCGCATTGAACATATGATACCGATACGTACATATCACATACACATATATACACCATTTCTCTCTCTCAAACACACACACACACACACACACACACACACACATATATATATA
>JAGDQP010046297.1:0-15346 GCA_022664845.1 Lepisma saccharinum
GAGTTGATTTTTATGAAAATATCATATCTTGAAAATTTGTCACATATCACCTTATTGCATATACCGATTCAATTGCCTTCGTCACTGAAGCTAAACGGTAGACCATTTTAGGTTCACACTTGTCCGTTGGGTGCAGCTATTTAATACAATGTAACGTTGCCACATGTATGATGACTGTTCAAAAACCGCGATAATCCTTATATGTCGCGTAAATACATCCGACTCAGTACCTTAGGGCTCATTTACAAGCCCGCTTCCGTTGCTTGGGATTAAGGTGAGTAGCCAATTGAAACACGTTGTGTTTCGTGGTGTAGTTTTATTACGTGTTGTAACACGTGTTTCAATTGGCTACTCACCCAAATCGCAAGCAAGGCAAGCGGGCTTGAAAATAAGCCCTTAAGGGGCTGATTTTGATGAACAATTGCGTTGGTTGAATAGCCAATTGAAGAAAACGTAGAACACGTGATTCAATTGGCTAGTCACTCTAATAGGAAGCAATGCAAGCGTTCGTGTAAATGAGCCTTAAATATTCATGAAAATGGCGCTACCACAAGGAGTGAGACAACACCTGAATTTTGCATTACAGAAAATTAGAAAAGTGTAACCTGATCGTACATCCTTCTCGGTGCACTAGTGAATGAATACGACATTTAAGATTTAAAATATTTTTTTGGTGTTAAACGTGATGTTGCTAAGTACTTGCTTGCAACAGAAAGAAATGTATCCTTAATTTCTGACCTAAGAATTCCGTAAATTGCGTAAAATATTGAACATACAAAGAAAGCAAAACCAGAGCATTTTTCTTAAGTACTACGAAAAAACAATACTGTTGTTGTGAAAAAAGACAATTGAACTTCATGAGCGCCATGGATGCAGTCCGTGAACCGGTTCGCTATCTAGTTCCATATATCAGCGATCTGCTTAACTATAGTTTCGAGTATAAAGAATCGTGCCAAAGCGTTATTTCAAAGGTACTATCTTTACCTAGTCGCTAGAGGGTGGGATAGCCAGCCGGAAAGCCAGGTTCGGTTTTCGCCCAGGTCATATTTCTTTATCTCAAGGACTTCACATTTTTCTGTTCGCACTTATAAATATTTGATCCCTTTTATTTACTTTGGGTTTTAAACATTTTACACAATTTGCGAACATGAGTTAGAAAGTCAGCTTAGATTTTTCGTTGTATGCATTTCTAAAATTTCGTAGAAATAGATAATGAAATCTGGTTACAGTCTTTTTTTCATTATACGCAATATAAACACCATACGTCACACATTTTTATGACGTCATATAGAAAACCAACAAGCGACTGGGGTCAAGGCACTCTTGAGACACATCTCGGCATTGTTCTGGGGCTACTCAATGTAGGTAGGTAGTGGGCGAAATAACAGTGTTTTTCTCGTATCAATTACTATGTTTTACTTCCATTAGTTTAATAACGTGATTGTATGGCGATGAATGGCTAATAACAATGATATCTCTGGCTCGTATTCTCCAAGGCGTCCTCTTTTTTTTCAAATTGGCCATCTGGTCACCCTATTCCTATCTAAAGTATTTTCGTGAAATGAGTAAGATGTTGGAAATGGGAATAACAAGAAAATGTAATATGAGTAGTGTCAGGCCACTTCTTTCCACATTTGCTACGCTAATGATTTCCGGTCCCGAGTCATTCCATTTGTGGCGTGAATCTAGGATTGCCAACCGTCCAGTATTTTTTGCGGGCTGTCAGGAATTGACATATCTTTGTCGAAAGAATCAAAACAATACAGCACGGCGCCAAGGGCACATTCCCCTTTTACTTCCCCTTAGTTGCAGCCCTGGTGTGACTGACGAAAATCCCTGGAAAAAACTCAGTCAGGAATATCATTTATTGTGGTTTGTATATTTTGTAGTGAGAAATAACTGAAATTTTGCTTAAGAAGTTCTGACTATAATACTTTGTTTACATTACTGAGATTATTACAATGTTAAGAATTATGGGTGAAACTAACTTGCGTTCAGACTATTACCTTAACTTGGTTTTGTGCTTGTAGCGCCATCTTGCAAGTAGCACGGAATTAAGTAAACGGTAACAAAAGATGTTTAAATTATAAAATAATCTTCACAAATGAATTGATTGTAGCGTAACATTTTGTAGATCAGTTCTGCCATCATTCTTTTATACTTTAAAAGTGATACGCACCATTAGGATGCTATATATTTCGATAAAGAAAGAAATAAACTCACGAAGTGAGCCGCGCTTAACGGCCATCTTGCGTTAAGATAAATGACGTAAGAAGATAACCGTCGTAAGTTGACGCTGGTTACAATTGAAACCCACGGTAACGGTAATTAGCATTCACATTACTAAAAGGATGCCGGTCAACATTAAGCATGGTAAGATTTTATAAATGTAAACAAGGCATTTGCAAACAACGGAAATTTGACCATTCATCTTTTCTCTAACGCTGATTTTTAATTAGGCCTACTTGGTCTATAATATGTCTAACTTTATGGTTCTGAATTTGTATTACAATCTTTGACTTTATATATGTTCTCAACATCTCTTTATCGAGCGATTTGCTGATACTTAACTTTGAAGTAACCGGAGCTTAGGAAACAGGGAATCACACAGAAAGCCTTGGTAAAAAGGACTTAAAATCGAGCAATTCGGAAGTAGAAGCAGCGGAAATGTTATTTAGTTTTTCTAGTGTGCTTAAATAAGTAATAAAAACATTGTTCTGAATTAGGTAATAAGTGTTTTTAAGCGTTTATCAACTTACAAGGCAATGTGTCACTATCATGGTATCATATAATTCTATCCTCTGTGTTTTACAACCAAACTGTAGTTGTTATTTTCTTGCGAAGTGATAATCGTCCCAAGGGAAATCTTGTTTCTTCGTATGTCACCATGCTTTATGGAAATCGTGTCACTAAAGTAAAGTTGGAAAAGTCTTAGCACCTCCAGAAAAGAATACTTTGGTGACACATTTGTTTTTTTTCTTCACAGCTTTATAAACCATGACACAAAATGTCAGCCATTACGTACAACCAACAATTTTACGTGTCCCGCTTGATCCAGCCAGATCTCTTTTTTTATATCTTTGTTTTAGAGTTGTTGTTTTTATGTGTTCTTGCAAGTCAAATTATGATGTTCCTTGTTAGTGTATGAGGAAGGATCCGGATAATTTTGCCTTACTTTTTTTCTTCTTTTCAGAATAAAGTAGTCACTGTGGATGACAGCAAAGTGAAACTGCAGATATGGGACACGGCTGGTCAGGAGAGGTTTAGAAGTGTTACGCATGCGTACTACAGGGATGCCCATGGTGAGTATTAAGTTTGGGCTATAGAGCGGTTTGTTCTGTACGGCCATACCAATGACTTCTTTCTAAAAGCGATACTGGTCTGACTGGTAATATTAAAAAATTCATGAATATATGAATCCAGGGACTGGAGAGTACACTTAATCTCGTTTGTCCACTTCCAGTTAAACCAATATGGATCACATTTTTGGTTCACAGTTTTTTAGGTTTAAAATCTTTGTGTGGCCCGTTTTATTTTTTTATTTTTATTTTTTCTTCTAAAGAATGTAAATATTTGCATATTTTTTTATTATATGCAAAGTACGGTATACTATTATATGAATAACTCAGGAATTAAGACTTAATTTTTAAAAAAATATGGGACGCACAGCGATAAGCGTATAAAACTGACTTAGAACTGAAAATGTGGCTAACGTTGGATTAGACTGGAAGTGGACAAACGAGTTTAAATATTTGCTCTGGCGTCTAACTTTCGACACTAAGCAGTCACTCCAGTATCGTTACGTAGAGCTCGATGGGCCATACCCTACTGGTGGGTCGTGAAGTCTTCATATCGAATGGGACAAAACTCTTAAGAGTCTTACAAAATATTTGTATATATTGCATGTAATAGAGTAAATGCACCGAATATGATATCATTTTTTTATATTTCTGTATTAACGAAAGGAAAAGAAAGATAATGCAATGAACAAATTGCAAATATAATTATTATATCATCCATCTATAATACATGAATGATACATGTTGATCATAAATATTATATGTAGTTATTAAAACGAAATCAAAATTATATAAAATTGTAATGAAACAATGGCGCCTAATATGAGACCCCATACATTTCGTATCTTTATATGACTCGTGTTCGTGTTATTTTGATTTCTGACACTGTGGGCAGATGAAACGGGAATTTGTAGCTCCACAATGTTCGTGTGTGCATATGTAACAACGAAAGCATTGAACCCATTGTTCTCCTTGATGATCTCGACGCTGAAAGGTAATAATTTCTGCATCCCCAGTTCGACAAGGTTTCTCGTATTCGCATATCTTCGAGTCTGACATAGTGGGAAGAGGCCTAATATCTGTAGGAACCTACCTCATTTTAGGAACCCCCTTGGGGTCTCATATAATGGGTTCAGTGCCTGCCATTCCTAGAACTTGTTAGATTCACTTGCGCAGAATTGTCATTGTTTCTATTATTAACATGCTATCGAATGATGTAGTGGAACAGGTTATTATAACATACGTGTATAGTACATACAAAATAGTGTCGAAGTCCACCTTATAGAAAACTCGTACGGAATCAACACACAAAAATGTGGATTTCTTCATCAGCTTTTTGCTTCACCACGCAGTAGTTGGCATATTTAATACATCAGAAGTTTTTGCAGTGGTCAACAAAGAACAGCAACTTACGCAGTTGACTCTGAATTTCATATTAGGAGACGGTCTCATATTCGGTGCCTTTATCATTTTTTTATTAAAAATGTTCAAGAGCGGTGAAGGTAATTGAGCTGAGTGAGTTAACAGTTGTTTCTAATAGTCTTCCTGGTACAGCGCCATTGCGGGTAGTTGGTTTCTTTTGGTACTTCCTGCAAAGCGACTTGAGCTTCTCCGTGTCTACAACTGCAAAATGAAAAATAAACTCAAGAACATGAACTTCTATTTATTTTCAGAATACATCCAAGAGTTATTCTTCGAATTCTATAGTAAAAAATAAAACCTACTCATGAGGTATTATCATTATGCCAAATTTTCCATCAGTGGCTATCAGTACTTCGAAATTCTATGACCGGCTTTTCATTTACGCGATAGCCGCGTTCTTTGGTTGTGATTTATATGAGTAACCAATGGAAATACTTAAACACATGTTTCAATTGGGTATTCAGCCGAATCGCAAGCAAAGCACACAGCAACCGCGTTAATAAAAAGTAGACCTTATGGAGAGTCCACACTAGGCAATGCGTGCACCTGTTGACTAGGACTGTCTCAAGACCGTGACAACCTTCCGTCTTTTCTTTGTTATTCCGAAGTTTCAAGACAGTAAACGAAACAAGGAGAATATACATGCATCATTATTTAATGTACGAATTTGTATATGTTGATGTTACAATAACTTTACAATGCGCTACAATAACTTTAAATATTTAAAAAAAAATCTGAAACGATCAGAAAATCCCGTCACAATCAATTTGTAATGTTACTATTATCACTGTCCACAGCGTTGCAAGTTATTTACAGCTAAATTATGATCATTGTATGTAGATATATTTTTATTTTGAACTAGCGTTTAAATTGTGTATTTACTCAGCTTGAAATACTTCAGATATGTTTTGAAACTATTTCTGTTATTTTCGAAACATTTTCTTTTCTGAAAAATGATTGAAAATTTGATTTTATGAAACAGTTTCTTTTTTGGAAAAAATGTTTTTAAAATGAAATACATACCGGCAAGATATTAGTATAAGTCAGGATGTTATTTTATAATGTTCCATCAATATAATAAAATATTTTCATAATTTACAACTCACAAGATGTAGAGAGTTTTATCAATTTTAATGCAATATTTTAGAAATCAATTTATATTCAGAAATGATTTTTTTTAAAAAAAGAACATGAAAATATTTTCTGAACAATACAGTTTATATGATCAAACTATATTTTAAGAATATTTTTAAAGTTTATTCCTCGTGCCTGATACATACTTTTATAATTTTTCGTATGGTTTTAGAAAAATAATTTTGTATCTTCATGCAATAATATAATTTTCTAATGTTTTTCGAAGATATCGTTGTAGAGATAGTTGTAAGCTGTTTTCCTTTCACTGAGCCCCAAGTATAGTCTTTTTTTTTAAAAAAAAAAATAGCAGACGGACTTACAACATAAATATCTGTTACAGGCTTCTACGCTTGTATCTTTTACTTGTATCGCTTCAACTATCTCATAAAATATACTTTTCTTAATTGCCATAGGATTGCTTTTTAGAATGATACTTAAAAAAATTTAGAATATTTTTCTGAGCTTTGAGGGACTATCTTCTAGGAAATTATTATTCCTATTATCTGTGATCTCAAAACAATATAAACTATATTAATTATTGCTTCAATGTGATTGAAAAAATATAATAAATGCATACATTTTATCAGCATGTTAAGTGTCCCTTTTAAGAAGCCTGTATTAAGAAATATTAAGCTATTTCGAGGTTTATCAACGCAGAATTTTCTACATGTTCCTTAAAAATAATAATAATGAGCGTCGTCAATAAGTCAATAAATTCAGCATTATGTGTATATATTATATATGTACATAAATATTAATGCTGCTTCTTACGTGTTATCTACCTGAAAGTCTTTCGGCATAGAAAGAAGGTTTTATTTTGGAAAAGTAGTGTATTTATTAAAGGCAGTAAACGAATCTATATAATCTAATCTTCTCGATGAAGTTGTGTGCAGATGAAATAAACTAACTTAACCTTCTAGTTTTAGTGACGGTCAGATAAACTTATCTAACCTTCTTGATTTAGTGGCGAGCAGACCTAATCTAACCTTCTAGATTCAGTGAGGGGCAGATAAACTAACCTAACCTTCTGGATTTAGTGGCGGGGAGATAAACTAACCTAACTTTATCTAGCCTAAACCTTTTTCAGTCAAAATACTGACGGCAGGTAACAGAAAAGGTTCCTGCTCCGTTCTTATTCTTACTCAATATTTGTTTATCGTGAATTTGCCATTCGCTACTTTTATATAAACAAATTGGTGTTAAATGATATTACAGTTGGACTGGGCCTTTTAATTGTTGGGTATATTCGACAGACTAAACGCTGAGAGAGCACTTAAATCTTATTGGTTTGCCTATATGCACCAACCAATACGATTAAAATGCTCGTACCTAATGATACAGAAAGATATAAAATAAAGAGAACACTCCTTTCTTAATATTTTCATCTACAACAGGAAAGAAGCGAATTGGTTCAGAACTGAATGTAAAGAAGTTGTGACGTACAGAAGAAAATATCTTTGATCTGAAAATGTTTGATCATAGGATAGAAAGAAGAAACTCATCTCAAACTGGAGTCTCTTACAAATATCATTTCATTTTCTTCCTGTAGAAATACAGTAAAAATATTTGATTTCAGAGTATTCGAGTGAAAGGGAAGCTTAAAAAATAATACTTTTATTTATGAAGACTTTTGGCTGCTAGCTTCTTTCTACCTATTTGTGCAAATCGTTCAGTTTATTGAATTTTGACGCAGAAGCAGCAAAGAGAGAAGAGCAGGTGGAATGAGTCGGATATGGAATTTCCTGGTTTGTTTTGAGGAGCGAAAAAAGGAAGGGAAAATAATCAGACGATGAGATGAATGCTTGAGTCAATACGGAGACGGAAGTCAAGTGAAGCTGAAGATCAAAGGGAAAAAATATTAAGATCTTGCTATTTGTCTTTCCTTTTCTCTTGATATCTTCTTTTAACTCCTCTCTATTTGCTCTTCGATGTATTTCTTTCTTTAACATCTTTCTTCCCATACATTACTCAATTTCATTATCGCCTTCTTTCATTTCTTTTTAGTTTTCAATGCTTTGTTGTATCATTCCACCATTTATCTATGTTTTTATCAAGCCATATTTTAAAATTAAAGTGCCAAAACTAAGACAGACTAGAGAAGATTATCATTCTATCGTTCTTCATAGTGAACGCGATTCCAGGTGTGTGCAATCACCCCTGTCTCGAGTCAGTAATTAATCCCGGCAAATATTGTAACGTCGGCACAGGCAGCGAGTCATTTTGCATCGCTGATAAATTTTAACCTGCGCTTACTTGGGATTAAATATCCCTGAAGCTGGAAAATGATAATGATATTCTTCAAACGTTTAAGATCACAACCAGATTCACCTGAATGACATCCAGACTATTTTCCAACACCAGATTTATTCAGAGGATTTTATGGATGTGCCCGCAATTGCTACCACATTTTTTTACTAACTAGTCTCTTTCTTTTCACTGGTGATAACGCCAACTTTGCAAAAATATTAAATTGTGCAGTGAATGGCTAGAACTAGCAAAACCTTTAGTTCCTCAAGAATCTAGATTTTTTCAATTATCACACATGTCATAGAATCAAAAACATTTTTCATGAACATAGAGAACCGAAACGTGTAAAGCACTGAAAATAAACAAATGAGCGGCTTCCTTCGTGTCATTATAATCATCCTCGTCTATAACCTTTTACCACAGATAAACTCTGTGCTTTTACTTCATACGGGGATCATCTTAGAACAAATGCACACGTTGACAACACTGTGTAACAAGTATCGCCATCTGTCCCGTGAGTCATTTCGGCAGTTGTACTCGAGGACGTGTGGAAGCCAGTCAAGTATTTTTATCAGAGATGTCTGCATGTGGAAGTGACATAATATTGGAATGATCTCTGCCGGTGTCAGAGGTTCCGTCATTATTGACGATCAGCGCGCATACATAAAAATTCAGGCATTACACGGGAAAACCCCCGACCAAGATCCATGGTGCACTGATGGAAGTGTGTGGCGTTGTGACTGTTGACTGAAGCACAAATTCGCGCTGGGTTCAACATTTTCGTGAAGGAATGATTTTCAATGAGGGTAATCTTATCTTTGAACTGAACCTGCTGTGTTGGAATACTAAATTCAAATCGATGAACAGTGGAGGCCGCTTTCCTGTATGAAATGTCTGAGTAATGTAACCCGCATTCTGCCACAGATACCAACCCGAGCGTAATTTAGCGAAGTTAATAGTAGATTCGTCCTTAGAAGTTAACTCCTAAACTAGAACGAAAGTCACAAGTCAGTTCAACTTAGAGGGATGGGGTGTCTGATCATAATCGCACCTTCTCAAGAAAAGTGACGAAACTAAAAAAAAAAAGTAAAAGTTTGCAGACGGGGGAGGAAAGAAGTGACGTTTTACGTTTAAAGTCCCTTAAACAGGAAGGTGACGCTTCTGCTATCTACCGAACATCGGTGTAGATAGACTGTGACTAGGGTTACCAACCGTCCGGTTTTTACCGGACATGACCAGCTTTTCAACCATTTTAGAAATGTGAGGCCGGCATTTCTCTTTTTCTTGAAAAAATCCTGCATTTTAAAATAAAACGAGCAAGACATTACTACTACACCTAAATTTTCATTGTTTGGGTTATTTACCGTAAACTTTACGGTCACTAGCAGTAATAGTCTAATGTCGCTATTAACTACTATGGTGAGTGGTTGGTAGTACTGTCGATATATCGCGCTCAACTATTTTCGTCTCCGTTCGCGAAATTACGAAAAGTACAAGAAATTGGTAAGAATTAGCACATCAGCAAGGAATCGTTTGGTCTTTAACCTCCAAAACTTTCACCGCTAGATTAAAAGGTACATAACGAACGTGATTCTGCCAAGAGAAAATGTTGATTACTGCAAATTCATTGTGTCCGTCAATGTTTCAAAAGTCAGGTATTTTTCGGAGTTTTCTCCTGCATATCACAATTTTCAGTTGGCAATCCTAACTGTGATGTTTTGTCAAATAAGGATAGTTCTCTAATGCTTTTTAGCACCACTACGGTTTGCTTTTTATTATTATTTTCAATTGTGTCACTTCTCTCGACAAGGTGCAATATCACGGATTTGAAGGACTTACATTCAGTTTCTAGACTTTGTAAGAACTACGGACCCTACTGCTTGCTGCTCACACAATTCTTGCAAGGGGTGGAACAGTGATTAAAGAGAAAATCGTAAGGTGCATTCATGATATTTTGGCGACAATTCTAACTTTTGGAAACTGAGTCATTGAATCATAAAACTGTACCGTACATATTTGCTTTTTAGGATGTAATTGATAACACGCCAAATGTATGCTGCAAATAGGAAGTTACAGGTCATAATATATTTAAAGAAAGAACTTGAATCATCCCGTTCATGTGACCATCATTGTAGTTAGCATCTCCAAAGTTGAAATAAGCAGTTAATGAGAAGGAAGATGGGTTTTTAATTTAATAAGTAGCGTTTTGATATGTTGCGTTTTAATAAGTAGCGTCGGTCGCTATTTTGGATAGCTACATTTTTGGAATGTCTATCGCGTATTTTCGTGCTCTTTACATACCAGTGTACAAATGCTGGAAGTTTCATCTGATCCCCCTGTTTTGTACCAAAACGTTCTTTTTTGGCTTCTGGCATTTGTTAACAATTCCACTAACAAATTGGAATTGATAAAATTATGGAGTCAAAAGTTTATTTTTATAATTAAATACCGGTTTGTTTATTTTGGAGCTTAGCCTGGCATGAGACACGAAACCTGGACTTCCCGGAACCATTACAGTTCGTATTCCCGTTCGGGTTCTTAATTTTATGATATGGCACTCGCTTAGCGTGTATAAGTACCAATTTTGCATCAGTTTTAGTGAGGCTAATTGTTGTATAAGTTTTTGTTCTCTGCGACTTTTAGCTTATTTCTTGTTAGTGGTTCTTGGTTCAGAGTCCTGCCGTTTGGAGTCATAACAATTCTGGGGCCTCTACTTGATGTTTCTTTGTTTTCTGGTGGTACATGTCTCTTGTGCTCGACAGCACCATTTCACTGTATTCTGATGTTTATTATTAATAGATTTTTTTTTGTTATTGTATACGTATTCATACTTGGTGCTTTGTTTGTTGTTGTTAACGTGTAAAGTGAGAGCAGAAAATTTTTGTTTTGTTCAGAGGAAGTCCAGTATTGTCTTTGTTCTGGTTTTCCCAGTTTTGTGGGTTCAATGTAGAAACAATTTTTCTTTTTTGCTTATTTCGATGTGTAGATACAATTTTTATTCAAGTTGTGGGCTGACATCATTATAAGAGTTTTTCCACCATAGCGTTTACTTTGTTTGTGACATCATGCAAAATGTCGTTAGTTAGGTGGTTTAGTTTTTTTTGTTTGTTTCGATGAGAGATGCATGTGACTACATATATGCAGAGTATGAAGTAACACTACGCTTGGAAATAGGTTGGATGCGCCAAGCATCTTTCCTAAATGAACCCCCTTCCCAATACAGAAACTGAAATGGCGCTACTGGGCGCTATACAAAATAGCAAAATTAAACATCAATGCCTCCGTTCATCCATAGATGTCGAATGGGAAAATGTACAGTTTCATGTGTGATCATGTGTTGAAACCATAAAGTAGCCTTGATTAACAAATGACAGACTCAAAGGGAAGCCTTAGAAACCACAGCCAACTGAAAATTAACTATCGGTAATATCATACAAGAAATTGATTTCTACTGTACCTTTCATTCCCCAAATTGATTTCTGTCACAAAGCTTGCGATGAATATTTTTCTGTCTGTCCTGTCTCTTATCAATTACAGGGACCCTTTCTCTCGTCCTGTCAAAGGCTTTTTAAAAAATAAATTAGATCAGACAAATCCATTTGTATTAAGCAGAGTTGAGCCTAGAAATCTACGCATCAAGAAAGTTGTCTTTTTTAATGTTTAAATAGAAGCTGAATGAACCCAGCTCCATCGGTCTAGTGACTAGAGACGCTGGCTTCAGATCAATATTGGTCAGGTCCGCAGGTTTTATTTCTGCTCTCAGCCATGCTGAAGGATCTTTTCCAGACGCTTCTCTGTTTCACCAGCCAAATACCTGTATGGTACTTAGAGAAGAGCCCTAGCAGCTGCCTTCTTCTTCTCTGGTTTTGTCAGATTGCTTGTAGATGGGAGACTAGGCCTCACAATTGTTTTAGTTGCCTGTTTATCCCATTAAGTTCAAAAGTAGAAGCCCAGTTTTTCCCTTACTTCCTTCGACAAAATTTGTGGTCTCAATGTAAAACAGAATGTAATGGAGAACTAAAGTTTTACGTCAGATCTTGCAGATCGTCATGGTAACCCGTCATGTTACAGTCTAAACAAACAGGTGTCTAGCAGTAGGTTTGTAGTGCTCGATATTCAACAACTCGTTGTGGTTTTATGCTTTGTGCCAGATTGTCATCATTGCAATGAAAGAGGCGCGTGTTGCTTTTCTCTGTTTGGAAAGGACTGAAACTAGAAAAGGAAGTGGAATGAGCCAATTATGCAAGTAAACACATTTCAGGCAACACCATTGAACCCAATTTTGAATACGTTGATATGATTGTGAGGGTAATTCATCGTTGATTGTTGAGTTCTCGATTAAAAAGGCGATAATTATATCTAAGAAGTTTAAACTGAAGTTGCTAATTCGATAATAGTTAAGGACACAGACTCAATAAGATAAATTATTGTGAGTTCTAAAACGAAACCCTTGTACCCCATTTACAGCCACGCAAATTGATCTTCTAGGTAAAGTATACAAGATATAGTATTAATTAAGATTTCGAGAGGTAAAAGTACCTTTGTATGTGTTTCATAAAAACATAAACTACCGGAATAAAAATTAGCTTTCACCTGAACTTATTATATTTATTGTTCCTATGTCCTTTCTTGCACTTTCCCTCGTATGTGCATCAAATCTCGGTCATATGTAAGCAAACGTGCATGTTTGGACTCCACAGGATTGTCTGCTCTTTCAATCAGTTCCCGCTCGTCACCGAAATAATCAACATTTCGAATAAAATTTATAACTATTAACTCCACAACTGATTTTCTACCTTTCTGCTATCAAATTTACTGTTTGTTTAGACGGCCTCCGCCGTTGCTATAGTAACGAACCGGATATGGCGTCACTTTAGTTCTCCATTGGATCATCATTTGGAATTTAATTTTGCAATACGAAGACTCTAGTGTTATTCAAACCTCAGAAACCTAGGCCGGTTATTCAGACAAAGACTTTGCCTCTCTTCCATCCTCACACCTGATAAATGTTACTATCTTCAAATTCGATCAGAGTTTTTATTTCCGTTCGCTGCTCGAAGAATAGAGTAACAACGTTGGTTGTGAGACTGGGTGAAGCCTTAAGATGCTGTAAATGGCAATAACAATAGTCTTATTGCGAGTATCCAGCTTTAACGCAATCTTAAATATTCCGGTACTTGCAATATTATTGACCAAGAATCCAACACGAGTCTCACTATCTATAGTTCAACTTGCTACCACTCAGATGCTCCATTCCGGACAACAGTGAACACTTTTGAATTCCCATATTACATTGCGTGGTGACGTAAGTTGTAAGATTTTGCGGGAAACTTTATTATTCCAAAGATCCATGTATGGCTTGGCGAGCTCATGACAGGTAAATCTGAGTGACAGTAGCACTCCTAGTGTCAGGGGAACGCAGCACCAAGCTAAATTGATATTCAGTATTTCGCGTCGACATTTAAATGCACAAGCAGACAATCAGTTGTTGTCTGTTACGTTTCACTTATGTTTCAATGCAATAACGGGTCTCCTGTATATTTTCCTCCAGTCACATGCTAATTCCTCTGTCGTGAGAGGTATTGTGATGGCATGACTTGCCCTGATTGGTTACGGTTGTCGCTAGTTAGCTGGCGATTTCCAATCCTGGTATACAGACTGATTTCTCTAACTGATACTCTTTGCTTCACTCGACAGTATCTTCCTGATGTGTCTTACACCATTCAGCCGATGAGAAGGGAATGTTCTACCTGCATATACATACCATGGTTACCACTAAACCAGTATTGTCACTGCAACATTCTTGGAAGTATGGTCAATAGTACGCAAGTTCAATCAGTGTATTTATTCAATGTAGAAGATGGTACACATCTACACAGTGATGAAATAAATGAACAGAATTAAAATTAAATGGAAATCAATCAAGTGAATTCTAATCTAATATCTAATCTAAGTGAATTGAATCTAACATACGTGAAGGCAAGAATGACGCGTTTAGATGTTACATCGAAATTGACAACAGCAAGAATAGCTCTTATAAACATTTTTACAATCATTCCCTTGTTGACAAAATGTAAAACCAGGTGATCAACCTTCCGTTTCACAGCATATTTCTTTAAGTAAACGCCAGGTGTTGATCTACCTTGCTTGCACTTATATTACGAATGTTGAATGTCTCATGATTTTGTCAACATATACGGGCAACATAACAACTGATCATAACAAGGGAAACTAAAACAAATTTCTTAGCAGCAACTATAATGCCTTGCTTACATTATTAACATCTTACCAGGGTTAATGTTAACCGAGATCATTTTAGTAATGTAAACGGTAGTTACCGTTAACGCGGGCTTCAAATTTAACCAGCGTCAACTTACGACGATTATCTTCTTATATTAGTTATCTAAACACAAGATGGCCGTTAAGCGCAGCTCACTTCGTGAGTTTATTTATTTCCTTATCGAAATATATAGCATTCTAGTGGTGCGTATCACTTTTAAAGTATAAGAGAATGATGGCAGAACTGATCTACTGAGGGTTACGCTACAATCAATTCATTTGTGCTCAGTATTTAATAATTTAAACCTCTACCGTGTGACCTTAGAGTATGGAAAAAGTAGATTCCTTACTCTAAGCCTGAAACCTGTTTCTTTACTGACAATGGCAGTACAAGCACGATAACCAAGTTAAGTTCCGTAGTCTAAACGTAAGTCCTTTCAACCATGATTTTTACCATCGTAACAAATTAGGGACCAGAGGAAAGAGTATATTGGAAAGGAAGAAAGATCATACAAACTGTGGTTACATTCATATATCTATGCACATAAATGATCAAGTACAAGGATCCTGTTTCTCATAGCACTCATATATATAAAGGATTTTAAGGCACGGTTTTGTACGTCATATTACTACTGAGTTTTGCAGTGCAGTAAAGTATCAGATCCATGAAAATAGTGTCCGTGTCTAGCGACATATCTGTGGCAACGATTTACAAGACTCTCAGTTGTGTCCCTGAAGATATTTCGTTCCTAGCTTTCATAAGGCAATGAAGTCCCGTAATATATTTTCTGTGACGTTTGTGTTTTCAGAAAGTGTTTTAGATGAATTTAATTTTTAAGGTATAGGCAACTTTGTCTCAGGCCGGATGGATGATGATGGGATGATTGGTGGAATGAAGAAAATGGAGAGGAAACGGGAGAACCTCGAGAAAATCCACGCACACGGTGTTTGTCCACCACGAAGTC
>JAGDQP010046298.1:0-15345 GCA_022664845.1 Lepisma saccharinum
TATGAAGGAAACATTCAGTACATGTTTAACGCAGATAAGACCAGTAGTTTCCATAAAGCAGTGTTTTCATTATAACGATTTGCACTAATGAAGTTGAATATCTGTCTATAATGCGGGGACAAATTAGTACTTGTGAACATCTTGTTGTTCTGCTGAGACATCGTTATACAGTAATGGCTCCAGGAAGTGGTGAACGGCATATATCATTAACAAGATCTAGATGAAATAAAAACAAATGTTGAACAAGATATCAAGAGAATAATTAATAACGGGAAAGTATAGAAAAATTGGTCTTAAAATGAAAAAGAAACAAACAAAAAACTTGAAGAACCCATTTAAAAACTAAGAACCACAAGAATGTTTTCTCCATAGAAATTAGTTGTAGCAAATATAGATTTGAAGAGTACTAGTTACTGGCTCGTTTCTCATTATGAATCATAATTACGAACAGCTAGAACTGTATTTTCGATTTTAACCTTAGAACCAACTTTAATAATAACAAATTTTTATTTGGGGCAAAGCGTGCTGAATACTGAACCGCACAAATGTAAAAATTTAGATTTAGTTTGGGACATGGCGTCATGCACAGGAAAGGCAACAAAAAGCAATTTAAAAATCGACAAAGAATAATCTGGTAATAATTACAGATTCTAAAAGCTATAGAAGAAGAACAAATAAATAATCGTGTACAAACAAATGTACTTTAAAATGCATGCGTGGACGAAGTGGAAAATTTTACTTGTGTTTAAAAATGTGGTATTTGTAAGTGTTAATATAAAAATAGATTGAACATACATTATGTTGTGAACTTGCCGTTTAAATTTTGTAACATTACATATAAATAATTTGTAACTATCAACGCACTTACCAATACGACAATATATAAAACGTTACAGCATATATGGCTGACATGAGAGAGGGACCTTTAAACTGTGCATTAAGATTCTCGTGAACAAACATTTTCGTTTCAACTTACGTATATAAAGAATTAAAAACACTGAACCACCCTCTGTGAGAAGAGAATTCCGAAATTCTTAAGAATTTAGAAGACAAGCATAATAGTAGATCCTAGTAGAAGTGAAAAGAAATGGACATTAAAAATTCAAATTATGCTTGAAAAGCTGAATAAAAGGGAGAACCCCGTGAAACTTCTAAACCTTCCAGTTACTTCGACAAACCACGAGCATTAACATTTCAATTTAAAACCAAAGATTTGTTTAACTTAGAAAAAACAACGCAAAACTCCTTCTTTTTTTGGAAGGGAAAAATCTATAAAGAAAAGTTCATCTAATGAAAAGGGATTGAATTAAACTACGGTCCAAGTTAACATAAATTCGAAGAAAACATAATAGGGGGCAATTTCTATGCAAACTGGGTGGGTTTACCAACCTGGCTTTTGGGAAATCTTTGTTAGAATTGCTAAGAACTTGTGGAACACCTAAGGTTCTTTTCTCGAAGGCACTTCCCAATCCAGATCAGCAATTCAAGCTAGAGAAAACAGTGAAGTCGGCAAAAGTTCAGAAGTGTAAAGGAAATAAGAATTTGGAATGAAGAGAGAAAAAGGTAGGAGGAGGGGAGAGAAAGGGAGAAAGATAAGATAGCAAAATAAAGTAATTAAGTGTAATCAGTAATTTTACTTAATTGAAATTATATGCAATCAAATTTAATGAATCGTGTCATGTATCATGTCAAAATACATAGACGTGTTCTGTATTCATTAATCTGAGTTTCTGCTTAGCGTGACAGAGACTAGTAACTCGGGATTCCATACTCACCGAGAAAGAATTAAAAAGCAGAACCTGACAAAAAGGATCTCTCTCTCTCTCTCTCTTTATCTATCTATCTATCTGTCTGTCTGTCTGTCTGTCTGTCTGTTTCTCTCTCTCTCTCTCTCTCTCTCTCTCTCTCACACACACACGCACACAAAATTTATTATTTCTGTATAAAGAATAAACAAACTATTGTGGATGATGAACTGTGCAAAAATTTGACGCTTGCTCTGATTCTTTCCAGATTATATAATGTTAACATGAATTAGACAGACAGACAGAACACAAGACTGAGTTATGGATATCGGAGAAACATATCTAGTAATTACACATTACAAAAAGGATTCCCATTCTTTTTACTTTTAGGACTTACTTGAAAATTGTATTAGAATATTGGGCCACGTTTGTTAGAATTCTTTTAATTGGTTTGTCTTTTCTCCAAATTGCTTACTTTTAATTCAAAGTGGTATATAATTATAACAGGATGAAGCTATTTTTTACGAATTACTGCGTTATTGATTTTATTGAATTACATGAATAGCGAGCACCGCCATAAAACGCATTAATATATATTTAAAAAAAAAAATGCCCTAAAATTCAATACATTAGATAAACTAGAGAACTAAATTAGAAAATCATTCAAAAGTTTTCCTTTTTGCGTTATTAATTAGAGACTTGTGATCGACGATTAGAGTACAAAAGTTTGATATTAGGCCTTACGGTTGACATGTAGCACACTCAAGCTTAGAAGTCTATTTCTTGGTTTGTACTTTATTCTTCCCATAGCCTGTTCCTACAAATACGAAATTGAGAAGGGCAAAAAGATACAGTAAATAATAAATATGAACCAATTTTCAATACGTCCGCACCGCAAACTAAACTTAGAATCCATTGATTACAAGGTGATGAGTGAAACTGCTCATCCGCACGGAACATAGAAATGCAGAGTACAATAATGTTGCATGTCTTAGGTCATTATTATAAGATAGATACATTCTACGAAAGGCAATACCAAACCATTATTGTTCACTTTGTCGAGGAACCTCCCTGTCACAAGCTCTCTTTAGGCTGAAAAGTTATCATCATCCTGATGAGTTAAACCAATGTGGGGTCATATCAGTAGTATATTCGTAAAACTTTTTATGTAGATTAATAGTTACCAAATTAAGACATCCCAGACACCATATAGATACGGTTTTAATCTAAATGGATATTAACACAATCACTAATTTTGATTGATCTTACCTTGAAGGCATCATTGGAAGAATCGAAAAAGTACGTATTAAAAAAAACCATTGTTACGTACACACACACACTTGCCAAAACACATAAGCAGCCAACCATCGACCCATACATAAATAGAAGAACAGCCTAATATAAAACCGGAAAATTGTCTTCTCTATGTTTTCTCTTGCTTTCATCTATTTTCATTGAGTTTGGAAAACGATTCTTTATCAGTGTTGTTGATAGAACTCAAAGGAAAGATACAGCCAAGGAACTATAAAACAACAACAACTACTACTACTACAAAAGATAGTGTATCAGTCTGTAGAAGTCTCTCAACATAATATAGCAATATTCAAACTCATGAAAAGAAAGGAAACAAGAACAGATAATCCTTCAATGTAGTTCAGGGACACGAAAAAGAATCATAAGACTTGTTCAACAACAATGGATTCCTTCGTGAGCTTGTGTTTATATGTCGATTTTCATTGTTGCTCAAAGAATAGAAGTGAGAGCGATGTATATATATATACAAGGGAGACAGGGAAGGGATACGATAGAGACGTTCGACAGATAACTGCTTCGAAAGAGACGGGGAAAAGGGAATGGAAGAGATGAAGAAGAGGAATTTCGGAGCTCATTTCTACAGTAGAGTTGCAGTCATTGACACGAAAAGCAGCCATTGAAGATCTCTCTCCTTCCCTAACTGCTTACACCCAGCATCCATTTACTTCTTCCAAGTAGGTACCATTATAAAAGCTAACAGTTCGTGGAGACTTTGACAATAGGAAGACAGCGGATCAATGTAGCTTTGACCTTCCCAGGATAAGCAATTGGCTGGGGAAATCCCAAACAAAATTCTATTCGACGAAAACAGCATTCGTACTGCTAACTATTTTCTTTCACTATTCGACGACAGTATTGTCTTTTGTGCGAGCATTTTCTTATCATTTTTGTTGTTATTCTTGTGCAACGATAAATTTAGATGAAAATACATCAAACATATATTGCTTCAAGTTCCGTAAATATTCTTAAAGCAATTTATGATTCGAAATACTTTTCATTTTACATGTAACTAAAATGGAATAACTGATGTAACTGTACACAGATTTTAATTCTTTATTAAGCACATCCTAACCGAACTCTCTTTTCTAGAATAGAATGCGTATATCTGTAACTTGGAATTATTTCCTTTAAAAGCATAATCTGTATACAAAACAGGACTTTTAATTTCTGAAAATGTAGCAAAAGATACTGTTCCTGTTGTTTTAAAAAATAGTACATACTTAGTAACGAAAACCACTATTATGATTGCAATTCAATAGCAGAAATCAAGAAGATATCAGGCTTAATTATATTCTCTCTTTTAATTAGCTTGGGTTCATGTAACTATGGCTAACGTTCCTATACAGTAAAGAAAATAGTCTAAGGTGCTAGGTCAGCGTCTTCAAAGCCATGAGTTTGAATCCTACCTGGGATATGGATGTTTCTGGATTTTAACACATATTGCATTCATATAAACGTAACGAGCAAAAGTCAAAGCTTACTAAAATGGCACGTACAGTAAATATCAAAATTAAAAGTTAAAAAAAAAAAAAGTAGCCAAAGGCGGAGCATACTAAGAAGACATCACGCCACAAGCAAATAGTATACGAAGGTGGTAACTGGATGTTCAGGGATAACAGTGATGATTATTCAACAAATTTTACTTTTTAACAATGCTCTATATTATAAATAAAGCAAGAACGAGATAATGAATTTGGAAACATTCCGTTCATAAAGATTAGATTTTCTGTATCTCCGTTTTCTTGAATGTTTATGTGTAGAACAGAAACAAAAAAGAGTAATCACTGTACTTACTTACTACTTAGGAAGTTATAAAGACAGTAATTCTGCCGTATGAAGGAATGCTTAAACAAAGGAAATAACGGGTCCAGGCAAGAACTAAAATGTCTAGTAACTAAATGATGCTGATTTTTCCTTTCAGTAGCCTTAAATCTTCACAAGAGAGCTCCGACCCTGCTATCGGCAAGACTGACAGATGTTTTCTACGATGAGAAAATGGGACAAAATATTGATGCAACTCGTTCATTTAACAGTAAGTTATAGCCGTGATGTGCAAACCAAATAATTTACCGGAGTTTATCAAAGGTCAATTATAGAAGAACAATTGATGCGAAGCAGTCAGCCTGTTGGACCACTTGAGGGAGTTAACTGCGAGCTTACGAAGACGAAAGCACAGAATAAACAGCGAGTTGCATTAACTTTACAGTTATCAATATTACGATTGTTTGTCTCAAACACGCAAAGCATATCACTTGAATATGCCTTGTATGCTAGAAAGTATTGATTAATAATACCTTCATGCAACATCTTTAATAAAGAATAGTATCGAAAATGACTCTATTTATTCCAGCAAAACATTTCTACAAAGACTAGATATTGTCAAATACGAAGAAGGTATGATAATAAGTTACGACATCGTCTCCATTCCATAAATGGTCGAAACTGTATCTAATGTTCGCATATTTAATGAAGTTATTGATTCAATGTACAAATTCACACCTCATTCGAGTGATGGAAGAGTTGAATGCTAACAGGCAATAGTTTTCAACCGCTGGTCCGCGGACCAGTGTCGCTCCGCAAAGCTATTATACCGATCCTCGGCAAATTAACATATTCCATAAACACTTATTTCGTAGATTTTGACAGTTCAAAATTGATATTAAAGTTTACATTTCCTTTTCAAGACAACTAGAATCTAAAGCTGTGCTGGCATGTTCTTAACGTCAAATGAACATTTAACTTATTGTCATTCTTCTCGGTCTTTCAAAGTTTTCCCCATATGTGAGTACTAGAAGGTTGAAAATCACTGCTATAAGGCATATTTAAGTGACACAAGTTGGGTACAGAGGTATGTGTTCACTAACATGTGAGCGTACGGTACTATGAGAGAATGGCCTTTGTTTGTACATATGAACTCCACAATCTGGATAATAAATCGTAAATGCATTTAACTGAGGGGAAAGGTTTCCCTTTCGTTTTCTGACTTAAGGAGAAGAAAGTAATATTTAATTACTTTCTATTTAAACAGTGAAATTTTCTCCATAACTGGTGACAATTTTTAATTTATCTTACAAACTCATTATTCCAACTTATAAAGAACCATGTGATACACGATCATACTTCGTGGAGTCATCCTAATTTCCCCCTATTTAAATGTGTCTGTAATGATTGAAATGGATGCCAACCTGGAAAAGTAATATCTGGAATATACGGCTTATTGTTGAGGTTTTTTAGACAAATTCGTTAAATCTCTGTAACATACGTTGTGCTACGTTAGTTCTAGCATTATATAGTGGAAGACTACTTCCTTTAGATTCAGCAGTGTTGGTTGCTTCGCTTTTGCGTCATATTCAACGGTTCCAATTATTTTCATTGATTTCCTGTGTTGAAGCGTCTGGGAACAAATACATATTTTGGAATACCACAAGCGACACAGCATAATTTTTGGTGCAAAATATCTTTGCACTTCTCAAAGCAGTTTCACCTTTAACAGATCAACGTCGTATTTTCTCACTACGCTGTTATTGTGCACTTTTCATTGCTGATCAATATACGGTTTTCAAAATTGTCGTTTTGATGGTGGGGAACTAGGATTGTATAAGCAGTAATCCGGTCGTTTTCTTTCTCCCTGATTGCCTGATACACACAAACATCGAGTTTGGAAAGCATATTTAGTTGGTGTAAATGATCCAAAACAGTTAGTATGTGATCATACTCAACCTTTAGTCGATCTATTATTTTTGTGAGAATTGGCGTGGATTTTCTCCGGCCACTGCTTCCAAAGAGCGTTGTCAATTATCGATGGTCTGTCATTTCTAGGTTATAGGTATTTGCGAACACGCTAGCATCGAATGCTGCATTTAAGTTTGTAGACAATGTTACAACATTCACCCTATTTTGGAACTCATACCTTATGACTGAAAGAAAACACCCTTTCTATCACCTTATTTTTCCGAAAACGAGGTTATACATCTAGTTTTGAGACGATAAAGCTCTTATATATAATACTTGATCATTTGCACTTTCTTGAAGTATTCGATAGTAGAAAATTTAGAAATATTGAGTAAAAAATATGTCGTCAACTTTATTAGGCGAAAAACAAAATGACTTTCGTAGAAGAGTGATCTGCTGACCCATAGTTATGAGATCCAGTATTACGTTTTGTACTGGCTGTCAGACTTCCTGAATGTCAATCATAGTTAGCACTTTATGAGTAGCAAGGTTTGTCAGTTCAACACATCAGAAAGTAATACTCTTATCTTTTGATTAATGCCTTAAACGAGCTCGTGAACGAAATGACTTCACACCAAATTTGAACCAGCAGCACATGCGTAGAAAACAAAAATGCTAAGCATTTCACCCAACTAGGGGTCCAGCAAGTTTCATAAATTTACATGAGGAACGTAATACAAATAATAGTTGAAGATTCCTTCAGATGTTCAGATAGTTGGCGGTTGTACGATGTTCTCTAGGCAAGAAAACAAAAACAATTTGTTCGGACATAATTTTGTTTTCGCCGAGGGAACATATGAAAAATATTAAACACAAAGAAAGCTAAAATAAAGGAAATCCATACATCAACTAACATAAAGACAAAATCATAGATTTGGCGTAGTATTAAGAAATGACAGGGTATGAATGCTGCAAAATTCAGGAAGGATATAATGCATAATGAGGAAACAAGAGAAGTCTATATATTGCTACTAAAGCACAGAAGTACATGGTTGGTGAATGTATAACGTAATTCAATCGTTGAAATTATGACATCTTACGTAAGAAAGAGAAACATATGTAGTTTCTAATTTAACAAGAATCATGCATCGCATTACGTGTAAATTCACAGCAAGGTCAATTGTAAGAGATTGCCAGTATCATGTACATTACGAGGGGGTGCTGATAAGTCCTTAGCTTTGCTCCCTTCCCATTTTCAGGTTTTAATATTTTTTTGAAACCTACATGCTTCTAGATGTTTGTTAACAAAAAGCAAATCAGTGCAGTTTGTTCAAGCTATTAAAAAAAACTCTTTGGTTTGGGTGTCAAACTATGCATTTACAGCGACAATTACTTCAGCGACATTGCTGAATGTTTGTCCCTTGAAATGTTTCTTTAAATTTGGGAATAGGTGGTAGTCCGATGGAGCCAGGTCAGTTGAATAGGGTGGGTTATTCAAGGTTTCAAACCCTAACGTAGCCAATTTCGACATTGCAACATCGCTCTTGTGAGGGGATGCGTTGTCGTCAAGATAAAGAACTTTTCGAGATAACCTTCCGTTGCGTTTTTTCATCAGGTCTGAGTCAAGCCTGTCTAGTAATGAAGCATAGTAAGTCCCCGTAATGGTGTGAGCTTGTTGTAGATAATCAACACAGGTTACCCCATCCTTGTCCCCCTTCCCCGCCAAACTGGTAAGAACCTTTGTACTTGATTTTTGAACACGAAACCTTTTGGTCTCGGTGAACCACCGTGACACCATTCTTTTGATTTGTTTTTAATCTCGGATCAAACAAATAGATCCATGTTTCATCTTTCTTGACCAAACGTTCCACAAAATTATTGTCTTCCTGCTCAAAACTGTTCAAAACATCTCTGGATGCAAGCACTCTTGCACACTTTCCATCGGCATGTAAAGTAAGCATTTCGGCACCCACTTGGTCGACAGTTCTGTCATGTGACGATGATCAGTGATCACGAATAATGACACCAACGTGTTCACGGGAGAAGCCTAGTTCTCTGCTATCTTTTGGCAGAAATTTGTCGACCTGCGAGAATTTTTTCATGAATCTGTTCTATTGTTTCGGGAACAATCACTATAGAGGGTCTACCAGGGCGGAGTTCACCTTCAGTGTTAAAATGCCCTGTCCTAAATTTGACAACCCAGTTCTTAACTGTAGCATAGCACGGGGCGTGGTCCCCCATTGTTTGTACCATCTCATCATAGATGGTCCTTGCAGACTTACCCTAGAGGAAAAGGTACTTGATCACGACCCTGATCTCAACATCACTGAACTTAACTAACTGTCCCGCCATTTCAACTACTCACCTGAATAGAAATAGTTCCATTAGTACCATTGATTTGGTTTTTGGTAACAAACATATAGAAACATGTAGCTTTCAAACAAACAAACAAAAAGAATTATTAAAATAGGAAAATGGGAAGGGGGCAAAGTTAAGGACTTAACAGCAACCCCTCGTACTAACGTATGATTTCACAACTGAAATGAGGTGGTTGTAAACAGAGGTTTAAAAAAAATAAGATTGAATTATACTTTTACGATTTTCATACGCCGTTATTTTTATACGAGCAATGTGGATACCATAAACTTTAAGTAAGAAAAATAGTGCCAGAATGACATTTGTTTCAGTTAAAACTTGAGAAAAGTGTCCTTCAGAAGGCTCAGTGGAAAGAAAGAATTTGGAACGAAAGCAGCGAATGAAAACATACTTCAACTACCATCTAAAAGTGTTGAACACGCCATTCCATTTTTCTATTTGACGGCTCTTCTTTGAAATTTATTCAACTTTCTTTAGAAAGAAAAGTTTAAAGATGAAGGCAAACACATACATACTTACGCACTTTTAGGTTTCTCTCTTTATAAAGTTTCATGAAGGACTTCTCAGCTAGACCACGTATTCAACAATTCGACTTGAGGCTACACGTTTAACTTTTGAGTTTCTTCTCGAGATACGATCAAAGCCTCATATACGTTTCTTTCCTCTTTACATATATAATGAGAATAGACAAACCAGTAAGTACGAGTATAACCAACTTTTACCAGAAACTTACCTAAGATATTTCGTTGATCTTACGCGTGCGTGCTTTCAAAGAAACAGGACAACATGATTATATTCGTCGTAATTTGTATGAAGTGTTGTGTTTATAAATTTTAAAATTAATTCTTCGAGACTACATGTACAAATTTTATACTTTTATTAGTGACTAACTTACCCAGCACTGAAAATCAAAGTACACTTAAAGTGCACAATATGTCCCGAGAAAATTCACAATATATTCCAGTTTTACAACGTTATTAGTGACCATAAACATAGACAGAAATATATTAGAAAGTTGTTGCCTATTGTACCACGACTTTTTACTGTTGAAACAAAACCTAAGTTTATAAAATAAGCAAGTGGCCAAATGTTGCCAATATTCCATGCAATGACCGCGAGTAGTCTGAATAATCTCCAGATAAATTGTAGGTTTTTAATTATTATTAAAATTAATTTCTAACATTGTTTTACACTCTAAATGACAACAATGAGATACTGATAATGGATGTATACAGGACTCGAACCGGAACAGCATATCTTTATTTCAAATACTAGATGAGGTAAACGAGTGCAAAAACGAAGCAGGACAAATATTCTCTATTCTATTCTTTAGTCAATGCGGTTCGTAGCTTGAAACCCTAGAATTGGCTTGAGAAATATGTCCCTGATTAACATAATATCAGTAGTTCGTAGGGAATAGCTAGTAGCTCTGTGACCTTTTTCGCGGCTTGTCCACACGTTTGCCGAAAATTCTTAAGTATTCTGTCCTGGAAAATGATTCAATTGTGGTCAAGATGTCTTGGTGAACATTTCTTGACTAAAAGTGGTCAAGAATTAAATTTCTCTCTCTTTTGTACTCCTTGAATTTCAAAATTTGATTTATGAAATTTATCTGAGGGTATTAAATAAAACTGACAGAAACTAAATGAATTATATCATAACGCAACAACAACAATTCTTTCATTTATTGAGGTTGTCTTCTCGGACCATATTTATGACTGAAAAAGTATTTTTTTGAGAATTGACTAGTTAGTTACGCAGTCTTTGATAAATGAAAGCAAGACGAATGGAAATAATCTACTCCATCATATTAATTTCAAACTTTAACAAGGAAATTTAATATTTGTTAATCAACGGTTACTAAAGCTCTGGAAAATCTATATAAAAACCATACCATTTCAAAATATTACAAAGAGGAAATATCTCCAGTTATCTACTAAGTAGTTTGATCAGAAGATACTAAATTTAGTATACATGAATTTTCGAGCTAAATGTATTTACACACTTGCTCGGCTGAGTTAGGAAGATTGATTAACCAGAAAAACACGAGGACAATACACTTGGTAGTATCTGTAGTTATGGAACACTTCAAGTAAAATTAATTGTACTTACCGAAAACAACCATCTTCTTTGACATAAAATCTTCGTCCTCAAAGGTTGATACTTTGCACTTGTAATCCCCAGTAAGTTCCGTTGTTGGTTGCAAAATTTGTAATGCCCGATGTTTCGTCATTTCATCATCCGTTATGGAGAAGTTGAGGTTCACCTTATTCTTGAGGATACCACGAACCTGAGGTTTTTGTGTAGGAATCCACTGATACACTGGTGATGGCATGCTCTTGAAAAACCACTTTACAACGAGACCTTTCGCTTCATGTTCTTCATATGAGTACTCACAATCCAACACAATCGAGTCTTTTGTCCCGTTTCTAATCACTTCAGGAACCTTAAGAGCTTTTATTCGCACACACTCGGAACCTGGAACAAAAAGAAAAGGGTGAATTTAGTAATTTGCAGTAAAATACATAATTTCACATTTTTTACAGCAAAACTTTACATATGAGAGGTAGAAATGTTATGAAAAGGCCTACTGAAGTTACTTCTGGTCTGTAAGATCAGTATTTGATCCTAAAAATAGCGGAAAATAGAAATTGTCGCTAGTAAAACACTTAACGTGTTTAACGAACAAAATACCAATGTCCAAATTTTCTTTTTTAACTGATATATTTCTTGAAACTGCCAAATTCTGTTTTAGGGAAGAGGGGGTTAATCATTCATTGAATTTCCATACAAGTTTTGAAACAAGTTTTATCGTGATTGCTTAGATCAACTCTGTTTTCTTGGAATATGCTGTATTCTACCACAAAAGTAATGTTGCAGTGATGAGTTTGGTATTATATTAGTATGGCTGTATAGTATTAGCCTATATTTTTATGGTATTATATTCGTCTGATTGAAAGATTTTCCTCCTCTACATGCTGGAAACATTTCCGAAGAAAAAAAGTATTCTTCTAATTTAAACGGTACAAAAAGAAGCAACTAAATATTCAAATTAAAAAAAAAATTAAAATTTAATTTTTAGTATCATGCGAGGTGAAATATTTGTAGTTGCCAATTACTTCGCGTAGTATTCAATACAGTAGTTTCCAGTTTCAGACCAGAGGGATGTTAATTTATAGTCAATCAAACATTCGCGCAACGTTGCCAGAATCCGTTTCTGCTCCTTTCGACCATCATTATCTCTCACTCGCTCATCTGTTGCAAGAATACGAATTGACAACACTGGAGCTGCTGGTTTGCACAAAATCCCCAAGGACAATAACCAAACTGCTGGGAAAGTACCTTAGATTCCCGTGATTGAATTAAATTGAATTTATTTGTGGCCCTTTAGACATTTATGGTTCAGATTTAAGATTCCCGTGATATAGATATATAAGGGAATGTACCCAGTTTAACTCGGGTTAATTAGGCCGCACAGTGCCGACTGCGACCGGGCGCGTCTGCGGATTGCGGATACTGAAAGGGTTCCCAGATATGAATGCCAGATGCGAAGTAAGCAGATATATCTGACGGATAAGCAGTCGCGGACAATTCGGCTAAGGGAGACAACCCTGACAGATAAACACCAAGGTCTTGCGGTTGATGGAGGGATCAACAAAGGATAGCGGAAGAGGACCCCGACAGAAAACTCCTGGGGTTGGGCGTAGGGTTAACCACCCCACACCGTATATATACAACGGGTTATAAGTTCTCAAGGTTTTCCTCGGATGAGGAAAGGAATATCGGGACATGGAATGTACGAACACACAAAGGCCGGTACATTGAAAATACTACTACAAATAAGAAGAGATTAATTACATTCCAGAAGTTTCTTAAAGAAAATGTTTACATTAGAAAATGTCTAAATACGAAACTGACGGAGAAAAATATGTTAAAAAATAACTGTTGTTCCATTCTGGCTCTGAAAATTAACAAAAAGTAACAAATATTCGATATACGAGGATGGAAAGGGATAAGAAGGTGAAAGAAAACACTGCACGAGAAGTGGAAAGAATGAATGATGCTAACGACGAAATAATTGAAAAAGTTTACTCAGGTCATAGCATGAGAATCATAACATATGCTCAATTCTGTCTTGTATTTTTGCTCTTTAAAAAAATAACATTTGCTATGGTTTTCCTTTCTTTCTCCCCTCCGCCCAACATACTCACTACAGCTTATCCCCCAGCTATTTTAAATTATATCACTACTGTTTTAGTTTTAACATTCAGTATTTGTATTTATTTTGTTTTTATTATTATTTTTATTATTTGTTCTGTGTAGAGTCAAAGGAGAGATACAGCATTGTTGCTTTTAGCTTAAGCAGAACGGGTTGTAATTGTGGGAGGATTTTTGCTGCATATCCTGAAGCTATCTCGCTGAACATGCAGAGTTTTTAAAAATTTTATTTGGTCCCTGCAGCTAATCAAGTTAAATTCGTATGCATACAGATTAACTTTAGCAGACAAAATAGTTGTTTATTTTTCAACATTTGCAAGGGAATTTTTAAAATACCAAAATATGTGAATATATGACATATGTTTTTTGATCATCCGTAGTTGATCAGTACGATTTGAAGCTCTCTGTCAGATTATTAATCTACTCTAATCAATACAAAAGGCATTTTTCTTTGCAGTATTTTCTAAAGAAAGATTTAAAATCCTTATATGATTCAACAAGAATTAACTGTGATTCGTATGTGTTAATATTCTGACTGATTTCTTTGATAAGTCTAACATTACACTCGGAATATTCAGGAGTACTTCCATGAAAACTGTAGTCATATTAATTTCAAACTGAGAAAATTTAGTGAATAAAACTATAGACTTGTTTCACGTCATGAACAGCGAATCTGAAGTTAAATACATGAACTCGACCATCTTTGCGCTTTACATTTTCTCAAAGCAAATGTTCAACTCACTTTCAGTAACTCAGTCGGACATTACGTTTCATGTTTCTACTTAATGTCTAATGCAAATTGCTTTCTGAACTTATGGCATACATTATATAAAACCGCCTTGTGGACAAGTACGTTTTATAGATACCTCAGCTAAAAACTTGTATTATCTTACCGACTGGAGTGTAGGGCTATTTGTCAATTATCTGGTATTCCAATTTCAGATTTAAATCAAAACGGATGGAAATCTAGCTGCAATCACTGAAAGAAAACATTGACGAATTTGCTGTTCTCCACTGGTGCGTTATGAATAAAACAAAACAATATTGACAGCAAGGTTGAATATTTCAGAACGAAAAGTTTACAAATAGTTCAAGAACCATCACAAATTCCTAGAATGAAAATGTAAATGCGTACTTGGATATCCATCAATTTAAATGTATTACGTATATTTGGTACAATTTTGGTAAGAATAACTTAAATATTAAATACGTGTCAAAGAACTTAAACGTGAAACTATAAGCAATCAGTACTAAAAGATCGGATAATTTGAAGTCACCTCTTGGATCCGGGAAAAGAAAAAGAGAACATATTAAATAAATACCTTACAAGTCTGTTTACTAGAACTTACTATTGTCGCAAATATTGACACATATTACTCATAAACTTTTCAATAACAACTGTTTCGTTCCTCAGGGTTGAGGATTTACATTTCAAACACTCAAAGAAATGAACATAAGACAGAGACGTTAAATAGCACTTATTTGCGCAGTAACTAGAATGAAAGAATTAGTATGACATGTTAAAGTTATTCAGGCTATTATATTAATTGCAACAACTCATTGTTTTTCCCTTGCTAATGGAATTTTCACCAAAAATAAAATAAAATATGAAAAGTACAGGGAAAGAAGAAGGATGTCTAAGAAAGGGACAATTTCTCGTAAAACGTATTTTAAAGTGTAACTCTTAATTTATTCGCATGTATTTAATATTATAAAAACTGTTATAACTTGGTTATTATTTGCTCTTTTGGTTCGAAACTTTCCTAGCTGTTAGCTGTCATTGTGTAAAACTTGTTACAATTGCAAATTCAGATTTCTTTATTGTGCTGTTACTGCCAATATAATCAATTTTATCCTTTTATCCTTAATTTTCTTTACCAATGGACATCCCCCTTCTTTCCCTGTATTCTTACCGCTTACAAAGAACGAATAGATAGTCTCCTACAATAATAGCAAACCTGTAACTATCCTCCAAATTATAGAGAAAATTCTACCTTCAAGTTGTTAAGTACATCTAGTG
>JAGDQP010046299.1:0-15345 GCA_022664845.1 Lepisma saccharinum
GCAACACTGCTTCATAGATGGCAACATTATTCATGGTTTTCGTTTTGGAGGAATTTATTTGTCAAGAAGATGAATATCAGTAGCCCAAATGCGATGTCACCGGTTGACAATGTTGCCAACCTATTAAAAGTTGAAGTATTTCAAAATACGTCGGTTTATTGCATTTTTAGCACCCTCTAGTAGTAATGCACAACATACATAAAGCACAGACCGCAGTGTTGCAAACTACAGAAATATACAAGATTCAACCGTGACAATGTCCGTTTTGTACATTGAACTTGATATAGTGTCGATAGTTTGCAACACTGGGCCACCAGACTTTGCTATATATGTTTTTCTTACTACTACTTTTAAATTTTGTATTAATATATAGTGCAATTTTAAGAGAATACATGTTATTATGAGTTGGTAACACTGCTTCACAGATGGGAACACTGTTTCTGCATTTCGTTACTACTTTTTGTCATTATTAAGTTCCTAAAGTTTCATTCCGATTGCTGTAACCATTTTCAAGATATTCTATTTCAAGTTGCATACTGCCCATTATATGATATTTTTGACATTTCAAGGTCCAGCTCCTCTCCCTATGGTTCATAGCACCTTAAAATTTGGTGATTTCCTTATCTTACCCTATCAGCTGCGCTATGGCTGCAATAGATTTGCACGACAACCACCATGAACGTTTCTTATTAGTCGTACGAAATACGTACAGAACTCGTAGGAACATGTTGGCTCTTTGCATTACATTTTCTCCTCACTATCTGGCAGCACTTGCAATTGTAGATTCACATCGTAAACAAATAGGAATGGCTCGGTACAGGAAAGACATCACGGAAGTAGAGCCACCTGACCGTAGTACCATCTGTAATCTTGTTATCAAGCACGTAATTAAGGATAAGAAACCTTTCCAAAGAGGTGGGAAGCAATTCCGGGTTAGTGTAACCAATAGAGTGTCGGTTCGCTGACTGGGAAGTCACTGTTTGCTTCCTGCCCAGGTCATGTTTTATATATTTTTTTTTTCAAAGGACTGTAGTTTTTTGTTACTAATTATTAATAAAGGATCCCCCCCCTTTTTTTTTTTTGCTTTTTAAATGTTCAGTTCTAATTTCAAGCGAACGGAGCAGGGATTTTGCCAGGATTTTTAGCTTGGAGGGGTATAAAATCAAAATTGGGAGGATGTAAGTGAAGTTTCGCACGGTGTCTATCGACGTTTGACCGTAAAAATATAAATTGGGAGGTTTGCTAAAAAAAAAAAAAAAATGGAAGGGGTGACACCTCCCCTCATAGTGAGATCTGGCAGAATCACTGGAATGCAGTCAGGTTAATAGGGAAGTTACATTTCTTGATAACAGCTCGATTTTGATTTCCTCAGGGTTTATTTGCGCTTCACTTATTTTTTGTGCCAAGCAACCATCAGAAAGTACAGGTGAGTTAGTAATCATCTCATTATTCCTCCTCAAATTCAAAATTATCCACTCTCTGTGCTGATTCGCTCCCTGTGCAGAGGTATATTTCGTTATTTCTTTTTTTTTTTTTTTTTTTTTACCGTACCGAGCCACTCACAAACAAATAGTTCATTTATATTTCCTATTCCTGAGGCCCGTGCGGTTACCTCTGCAAAGCGGCTGGAGATTTGACGAAATATGAAGTGTAAAATAACAAAAGTATGAACGTTTTTGACCTGAGCTGAAACCCAATTAATATGGTGTAGAATTACCTGTCAGTAAGCAGGTAAAAAAAAAGAATAACAATTACCTTGAAAAAATTCACAGTGTCGTGGTGTTGATCATTTTAGATCTGTTCGAATTATTCAAAATAATTTATGCAAATAGTATTCACATTAGATTTGTTGCTGCCCATGTCAGTAGTTTAAATAATGGCCATCTAGATTAAAATTGTAACAGCTGCAACGAAATATATGAACAAGCAGGTCTAAGGCAGAAAAGCCAGGGGTGGTAAATCAAATATTTGCAGGGAAAAAAAAATCACCTATAGCGTTTTCCCTCTCTTCATATCTATAAATCCTATTCATTTTTGCCTGTTGTTTCTGTAAAGTGTAGTAAAAATCCAACCTGTCACAGGATGAAAAATGCATTTTAATTTTGTATTTGTAGCGTTCTGGTAGAGGAGTTGGGAACCATGAGAGGCGAAGGAAAACCTGGGATCAAAATGCACTCAGAAACAAATTCCGTTTGCTCTGTTATGCTTATTCTTCACCTTTTCTCCCTCTTTGCTTTTGGTATTTTATGTTCTGTCATTTTATCTCTGATTTTTCTTGCTTTGTGTGTGTGGTTTTTTTTGCTTTCAGTTTTTTTTATTTTTGTCGGTAAACATTGCCACTTCTGAGAAAGCAATTTACATATTTCATTTCTGAACAAACATCAGCGAGTTTGTCAAGTCAAACTGGCTGTAAAATGCATAATATTCTACCCCGCTTTACTTTTGCTCTCTTTGTCTCAGCACTCGTTCTGCCCTGCCCAATTCACTTCTATCCCAAACACGCACACACATTTTTACCTTTACACTCAAGCGCTCTGTGCTGAAATCTTTTTCAACTTGCCTGCCATCTGAAGGAGGATATCTTTATAACATATCTTTACAACGAACAGTGCTATGAATATAACATTTTTCGTTTTGATAATGCATTATCAAATTCAACACGTATAAGTATCTGTTTGTCTGTTCTAAAAAGGAGTTCAACATGTATGTACGAGGATGGATCAGAAAGTATCCTCACTTCTGCTCTAATATTGCCAGGTAGACTGTACGGTTTTCTGCACGCACGTGTCTTTGACGCTGTACATGTCCTTCTTCACTCAATTTGCTTCTCTTCTGTTGAAATCATGAGATAGCCACCTGGTTCTCTGTTTATTTCATGGCAGAGCAGTGATCACTGGTAAGTTTTCTAATTCTGAGGGTGTAAGTGTGTAACGGGAGTTAAAATGGACAAAATGGTTCCAGTACAACATGGGGACAATGTTTTATCGAGTAATTTTATCAGACGCCCCAAATTCTCAAGAACACATCAAAATTAAAGATTTTTATCGTTAAAAATCGATAGACACCGTGCAAAACTCCACCTATACCATACCAATTTTGACTTTACACCACCACCCCTCCCAACTGAAAATTCTGGCGAAATCCTTGGTTTTATTTCGGCGAGGTGTATAAGAATAGATAGAGATATTCAAGAATGGTGGTGAAACGTGAATGCCAGAAAAGACCAGGATGCCCAGGTCTATTCATAGTCACAACTGACGACCACCATTTACCAATCGTTGCTATGATTCTGACAACCAATTCGTGACTATCTATGAAGTGGAGAATTGTGTAGAAACTTATTATACTTGTGCGTATAACAGTGCTCATACAAACTTGTGGAACGCTGGTGTAAGAGTATCGAGAAGCAAGGAGTCTATATATAAAATGTTCTCTATTATTTTTTAAATAAATTATGACATAATATCCCAGACGAAGATGAGTGCGAAAATTTTCAACTGTACATCAAGAGAAGAGAATGAGACGCCTAACTGAATAAAGACAGGATGTAATAAATATATTTTTTTTTAATTATTGTAAAAATATACGTAATTCCGATTATTAAAACTGTAACTATCTATCAGTGAAAGATCTTCCTTTGCAATAGCGAACAATATCGATCGCCAAAATTGTTTACCATTCGATATTGATCGATATGAGATAACAACACCGATCGAAATGGAAAAATCTTGCATTATTGATATCGGCCGTTATCAATGTGTTTCTACTGCCAAATGTAGAAAACTTTGAACGAAACACAGTTTGATTGAAAAAAAAGTAGGATATTTGAAATGCGTAATACGGTACAATATTTTTAGTTACTGAATTGACACAAATATAGCAAATATTTGCATAATGAAATAATAAGTTTGTGTATTCGTTTGTCGCTGTTCTGGAAAAGTAAATTAACCTCCACAACATTTTTAATCAAGAAAATATGCTATACTATTAATATTAATCATTAAATAACAAATGAAATAGAGCTGTTACTTGCTATGGTTTTCCGTTTAAGCATGAGTGAATTTCACAAAATACTGATTAAATAATATCCCTCCTTTTTTCATAATTGCATTTTATTTAATAGCAATTAATAATTGAAATTGTAAAAGTATTTTTTCTCCCATATATGGGATAAACCTAACATATATTTGATACAACGTGTTAAAAAAACAACATGAAAATAAATTAAATCGTAGTGCCTTATCTTTTTAATTTTATTTGTAAAAATGGAATATAGGTGGCAATAAAACATTTTACCAGTTAGGGATAGATTGAAAGACATTCATGAGAACATCCTTCCGTACTTTCAATCTATTGTATTGGTGCAAAAATGATGTTTGGTGCAATCGTTTCATTTGAATATGATTTACTATCACTAGTATGATTGCGTATGAAATGATTAAAAAACAACAGGTCGAAAAGTTTGAAAATGACTATAAATACTGGGTACGTCGTCTTATGACCATAGTTTTGGATAGTAGAAATGTTGTTACTTTGTTATATGTAGTGTCTTTGAAACAGTGCCGCAAACTTCACGAGATGATGATTCACATCGAAGCAAAAATAAAAAGAAATTTCGAAATATGTTTATTTTCAAAGCAATTGGTGTTCCAATATAATGCAGCATCCTCACAATTGATGTTATATCTCGACAAAAAATAAAGCAAACCATGTCTCCTTTAAATCACAGTTTAGGTTGTACCTAATACATTTATTCAAGTAATGCAAATATTGAACGGAAAACACACAGACTGGTTTCAAAATATATGGAAATTAGCTATATATTTTCTAAAATGTCTTAGCGAGTGAATTCATGTACCATGAATTTTAACTCCCCAGATTGAACTTCTGTGGAATACTAGAAGAAATAAAATTTGACAAAATTACTATAATGGTAGCGGTACAAGAACTAGCCTGAATTGAAGATTTTCTAGCGTAGCTCTGGTGTCCGAGAGGTTTAAGGCAAAGGTTCTTCTTCTTTTATTTCTCATGTGAACAAGTTCCAATTCAGAAACTGCTAAAACGTTTAGCTTTCTCCCATCCACGTCATAGCATTCATTTTTTTTATTCTTCTCTACGAATTGAGAAATAGTGTTCACATTCATAGTTATCAAATACGAATGTCAGAATTCCGGATTATATGTGTTGCCAGCACCTCTATTCAGAACCCGCTTTACCAGAAACTGGAGGTGCCATCTTTAGAAACTCAGGAGATCGTTTCATAAGTTCATAATATTATTCTTATTAATGATGATGGTCAGTATTTGTTTTGGATCTTCCACATATCTTTATTCTCTTCTTCATTATTCAAACATTTACATTTGGTAATTAGCTCCAACATAATTAATGTTATTTGGAATGTGAATACAATATCCCAATTCGTAGAGAACAAAAATCAAAGTTCCGAAGTGTGACTGAAAAAAAAGTAAAAAATTCTGGCAGTTCTTGGATTCGAACTCGTGCACATCGGAATCAAAAGAAGCAGAACCACGTGCTTAAAACCTCTAGGACACGGGGGGTTAATCTTCAATTCAGGATAGTTCTTGCAGCGATGCAATTACAGTGAGTTTGTTCAGCTTTATTTCTTGTAGTGTTACAAGAAAGATTAATTTGAGGATTAATATTCATGTTGTACGACTTCTCTTTTTTATGTGAACAATCATTTTCCAAAGTTTCTCGCAATTTTCAGGGAGACAGTGCATTTCAATATGTAAGTAAATAAAATTTTCTAAAATCATGCTTTTTCTAAAATCCATAACATATTTTTCAATGACTTATAACTTGAGGAATTATATAAACGTATGTCGTGTTAATATTAATAAATATTACATACTGTAAACACGTGTATTGGCTTTGATCGCCCAACACTTCTATCTCTAGTTATATAATCGTCAGACGTAATAAAGAGCTGAACAAATCTCGGGTACTTGTGGAAAGGGCGTTAAGTCAAAAAAATATGTTTTTGTGGGAAAATGAAATTGGAAGTTCAAATCATATTGTGGTTTCTTGAGATACCTCATAATACACAAGTTCATAACTTCGGTACAATTTTGAATTTGACTTAGCACACACGTGTACAGAATTCTTTTCTATTTCTAGTGATACTTAAAACTCATAAATAGAGTTTTGTGACTTAATCCTCTTTGCACAAGCACCCGAGAAATATTGTCTATCTGTTATTGTAATGTTTTTTTTATAAAAGCTTCTTTAAGAAAAATATATAAACTCATTAAAGTCTAATCCATTTTAAGACCGAAGTGGCTCAATTGTAGAGCGCTCCCCTCTGGTGCTTGTGGTCGTCGGATCGATTCCTACTCATACCATATGAGCTTTGTGATGGACAAACACCGTGTATGTGGGTTTTCTCGGGTTCTCCCGTTTCCTCCCACTTTCTTCATTCTACCAATTCATCCCATCATCATCCATCCGGTCTGAGCCAAAGGTGCCTAAAGACATTAAAATTAAATTCAAATTCAAATTTGTAATTTATTTTATTTCTGATACTTTCACAAGAACTTGTTAGGAAACTCGTAGACCTATGCTGTTTATGTGTGCTTCCTGAAATGTTAGGCAATACCGATATACACCAGGGTGTGGTGGGTTAAGGAATCGTCAGGCGTTTCTGGATAGAATTAGAAATTTTCAATTATAATGGTTGGTTTCTGTATTGTCATCAGGTCACACGCGTATATACAAAGTTTGAACTCAATTGGACGATGAGTAATACAAAGTTTTAAATTTGCTTGTTCTAAATTTTGCTACTTTCGAATTTCAAGGCCAATCATCTCGAAAATAATGTGTTTTGGACTACATATAAATTAAATCTCTTTGTTTGTTTCTATAAACTATTACCGAGAATTGTATTACAACTTGCTTGCGTTTAAGTACGTCTTTGAAAAAGAACCTGTGAAATCAATCACAAAAAATTAGTGAATATCAGAATGGAGTATGCCGAATTTCATAGAAGTGTATGTTATATTTTTAGAAGTGCGGAAATTTTGATGTTAGCGGATTGAAAAGGACGTAGTAAATCGAGATCTGAAATCTGAAGTCCGTTTCTTATTACCTACTAGTGCTTTCTTAAGAGACTAAGTCCTTCTAATAAAATATGACTTTAGAAAAGTTCATAGCGTAAACAGATGGAGGTTGTAAAGTCTGTAAAGGCAAGTCGATCGCAGCTTGGATACCTTACGCGCCTTTTCCTTTCAAGCTGAATGCATATAGTGCAAAAGTATCGAAGATTACTGAAGTCAGTTTCTCTCTTCCAGCTTTCGTATTGGTACCAGCGTCCATTAGAGATTGAGGCCATAGGGTTGGGAAAATCCCATAACGGAAGATGTATCTTCACCGACTTGGAAATCGTGTCATTAATGGAGATCTTTGAATACTAATCTGAAGTCAGTTTCTCTTTAACTGCTTTCATTTAAGCTTTAGCGTACCTTACAAACTGAGTGCATATAATGTATAAATACCGGAAAATAAAGTTACTAGCCAAATTGTAACGGATTGAGTATATCAAATCACTCAACCTAAATCTGATGTGTTTATCTCTGGTTGATTTCTTTGAAACATTAACCTGCGTAAAAAAACGGACAAATTGACTATGATAAAAGCATCAAAGAAGTCCTTTTTTTGGAAGCGAGAAAAGTTAGGCTAAAACAATGCAAGAAGGTCCCCTTCGAAAAGAGACATTAAGCCCCCCTCGCCATAAATCTTTGAGTAAATCTTCCAAGACGATTGTTTTAATTAGAGGAAATTAGAGGGCAGAATCTTAGCATCTACAAATATGGCATCGTTTTACAAGAATTATTTAGAAGAAATACTGACGTATGTCTGCCTCTGAGGGAAAATAAAGAATTATAGCTTGTTGTGTTCTCTTTTAAGTAGCAGAGATAGCTATCGTAAAACGTATGGTTGCCCTCACGGAAGTTCTCACCAATAATTTACTGCATACTTGTAATCACCATTGTTTGCAAGCTGCGTGGCTGAAACGCACTTAAAACATGTGTTTATTTATTTTGTGTCAAGAATTCTCTATCACTCTCTTTTAGTCGCGCGCCCTGTGGTTAGCAGAATATTGATCAAAATGGCGCCACTGTCGTGTTGGATCGATGACGTAAGCATGGGTTGAACCACGGTGTTTTAGAACCTGGGGAGATCTCCGCTCGTAGATTCTTGAGAAAAAGTTTGAACTCTCCAACAGACATTTGACAATCAACACAAAAGATTCATTCACACACTGTCTCCGGTCTATTGGTTGGTTTTCCTTGCTGTTATGGGGGAATAGAACGGTTGTCACACGGCGAATGATATACGATGTTACGTGGCGTGTTTCACATTGTGATTGTCCAAGTGGGAGGGGCTTATAAGGTCTCTTATGTGTTAAAGGAAAACTCAACGAGTTACCTAGACTCCATCTAACAATGATTTAAAATGAAATATTTTTACTTGAAAGGGGGGAACTTGAAATATAATAGTATTATTCGTTACCGAGTTTAGTTGATCAGAGCACGTGTTCGCCTTTGTTCAGTAGATATTATGATTCTAACTTTAATGTCATTGGAATGACAGTGTTGCCAGACATATAATATTTGATTATTTTTCAAAAAGTACTACTTTCGTTTATAGAATATTTGGTATTGCCTAGTGATGATGAATAGTACACTAAAATGTAGAGTGATACAGAACGTTGAAAATTGTTTTTCATATAAGTTGAACGTTAAAAATATTTATTTTGAATATACCAACGAGTATATTGTTCAGAGATTGCAACTCTACATTTTGTGCTTACCATTTGGTTTATCGTGCATAAGGAATGAACTGTATAGTAGCATTTGTAAAAGTACCACTGGGTTAGCAACACTATCAGACAGAAGATATCTCATTTTAACTTGCAAAATAGTTATACTGTAATGGATCGTTTATGATTTATGGAGAGATATTAATTTAATTTCTCATAGTTAAGAAAGTGAATATGAGCTCCAAGTTGGAAACACTGTATCTTAAAAACAAAGCAGGATTTGACAAATGATAAGAATTCTACTTATTTTGCAGGATTACTGCCAGACCTCCTAAATGATGGGGTGACATCTTCCAAATTTTCAAGTACACGCTGTAACGTTTACAAAATTAGAGTTAAAAACGTATAGAAACTCTGCAAAACGCTCCAATTCGGGCTTTATACCCCCCAAATTGAAAATTCTGACAAAATTCCTGCTGTTCTGTTGTACCCTGTAAATTCAGTACACATTATAGTTTGCTGATAAAGTAATCGTATTGAATGAAAATCAGAAAATACCAAAACTCCAACTTTAAACTGTGTACTACTAAGTTCCATAATTGCAGTAATGGGATACACTGTCGTAAAATCTCAAATTTCTTTAATTCTTGCAAAATATATACAATTGCACAATTAGTATAATTTCGGGTTCTAAACAAACAGTTTGAGAGAGATTTATAGCTGTCAAATTTTCTCCATGCTGTTTACTGAAGAAATAGGTATTTTTATACGATTTAAGGTTATATATTTGGAACACGAGCCAGTTTTCGACCTATGTTTGTTAACACATTTTTGCTTACTTTGATAAGAGTTTTCTACCCTGAAAGTTTTAACCAGTTCTTTAAGCTCCCTGTAAAAAAAACAATTGAAATACTATGAATCAAAGTATCTTATAGTTGTTTTCAAATGGGAAGCGATTTTGTTTTTAGCGAATGACATGCTCTCGCTATGTTTTAAAATTACGCCTGAATTCTTTCGTCGAGAACATTAGTTATATACTGTGGGAATATAATATGATTGACAGCTTTGAAACTACAGTAGTGTTTCAACTAAGGAAGTCCTACTAAGGCGGGGCCATTACTTCTTAAACGGTAAATAGGACTGCCGATCAACTGCTTCCAGTTGTCACTTTAGAGTAATGATACCATGTCGGAAAGCTAATGTGGAAAACCGGGGATCGAATCCTGGTGTAATTTTGTTTACATTGTTTTACAAAAAAAAACTTTTTATATATATATTAGGAGATTTAATAAAATTAGTGATAAAGGGCACGTGGAGGCTAGGTAAGATCAGCTACGGTGTTTTTTTTATTGCACATACGATTAAATCGTGTTTTTAAAAGACTTTCGAAAATATTACTTTTTATGTTGAAACTACGAGTTTATAAACAGTTTGAAAGCTTCTCAAACGTCGCCGTCGTAACGATTCACGGAAGTTACGTCAGCACAGGGAGTGCGTTCACAGGGAGTGAGCAACTTCCTAAGTTATAAACTCAACTCCCTACCATCCCCGGAACCACCCCTGCAATGCGTATGATATATAGGTTTACTAATCTGAATGAGACCTTTCTAACAACACCTGAACTAAATTCCTAGTAAATCCAAAGTTGAAAATTTCCCTTGAAACTTGGGAACCAGCTCTGCGATTGAATGATACGGGTTTGAGCTCGTCTTGCCGAGACCATTCCAACAGCACCTTAACCACTTTTCTAGCCCCAGTATGTATAAAGATGTAAATTGCTCCTATCTCTGGCTCCGCCTCTACAATATGTATGATTTATACGGGTTTAAACTAGTCTATCCGTGACCTTTACAACGACATATAAACCACCTTCCTAGCCTAGTAGTTCCTGAGTTGAAAGTTATCGACAGACAGTCGGACAGGACCCTTCTATAAGGCTGCACAAGCTTAAAAAAGAAACATCGAATTTACTTTACCTAATCCAGGGATTCCGCCAGTAGTTTCAGTTTGGGGATATGTAAAATCAAAATTGGGAGGGTGTAAGTGGAAACTTTTACGTTTTCTATCGTGTTTACACCATGGGGTGGTGTTCTGGAGAAGTAGGGAGTGACACCCCTATAGGGGCGGTTCTGACGGAATCACTGAACTAACCTATTTCGTGAACTGTGTAAAATGTCCAAAATGTAAGAGAAAGCAAAAGGGAGCAATTGAAGGGCTTTGGTGCAGAAATGGTGTAACTCACAATCACAATTTGTTGATGTTATATTATTTTTTGACATTAACATTCATAAGAAAAAAACAATTTATATGCCAAAATGTCACCCTAAGTGACTTTAATAGTTTTGATGGTAACAATACTGTGTGTGCCATTTACCTGCATCTTTTGGTTCTTATTTTCAAACATTTTTGTATCGTGTGTTACACCATTTCTGCACCAAGGCCTTCAATTATTTATAGATGTTAAATAATAAATAAATAAAAGTATCATGAAAAAGAGAAGATTAAAAATGTCACGCGGTGATGGAAATCGAACCTCGGTTGCCTGGCTACCGAATTGAAGCGCTGTCGACTACGCCAAGCTGCGTGCTTCGAACTAGCCATTTATCAACGTTACATATGATGTGGCGTACTGAAGTATTGTACTTGAGTACGTAGTTGATTACGTGGCTAACACATGACATTACGTACTTCCACAAATCTTTACGATGAAAAATGATTCCTTGTTAACGACAAAACGGTTGTGATTTGGAAATCATTTTTAGGGTCTCGTAGGTGAATTGTTCAGGGCTGAGTGTCAGAATGTAGACTATTGTTAGGAAGTCAAAGGGAACATTCTAAGAATTAGTCGATCAAGCTACCGTTGCTCAGTGGTAGAGCGTTGGCGTAGCGTTTGGGAGGTCGTCGGTTCGATCCCAGTGGCCGACCATCCTGATTGAGGTTTTTCCAGAGTTTTCCTCAGTCAGACCAGTCAAATGCTAGGGATGGCACCTTCAACATATGACATGGCCGACGCCTTCCCGAATCCTTTCTCCTCCCCTATACCAACCTGAGACTTAGATGCCTAAAGGCCAAATAAAATTCAAATTCAAGAAGAAGTCGATAGTTGTTATTCAATTGGCTTATTACAGAGTTATTAGAGTAAGAAAGTAATTGTCACTATAAACTTAACTGATATGTACAACATTACGGAATTTCATTAATATGCACACATTGTAAAAAAGAAAAAAATAAGCCTCCTTTCTGGAGAATGCCAGCAAGCCAGGCACCTTTCTCCATGAAAATTTCCAATAACATTAATAACGGTAATAAGAGTCCCGTCAGATTTCAAGAATTTTATAAATAAAGAAATTAATATTCTCTCTTTGCAATCTGGCGTGTCCACAATTTTCCCATTGTTGAGAGATCGAAGTTAAGCCATTTAAAGGTAGGTGACACTGCGCTTGCGTAACATCCTGATCCCTACTGAGGGTCAAAGGAACTCATTCGGTCTGGCTACATGAAGTTATATGTAAAAGTGCATATTTCTTGCTTTTATAAGACTTTTAAACTTTTCAACTTGTCCACGACAAACTTATGATTAGTTATCAATACCCTCAAAAACGACTGTGGGTTTTTTTCAGAACCCCTCGTATCCCAACTGCCAGTGTTACTACCTTAATATAAAATTATTTTTGCAAAGGCTTTTGAAATGTTGCATTAATACTCTTCGGTACCCTAGAAACACGACTGTGGGTTGAACACCCCTCAAACGCATGAATATTCAGTGTTTCCAGGCTCTTTGACATAAATAGACTATGATGGGGTTTCCCATTCGCACCGCGGGCGAAGTTATGAAACATTTCACTGCTCGGGAAGAAGTCGGCCAGGACCTAAATTGAAGGTACTATCTCGGCATGTAACTGCTATGACCTAAGAAAAACCCTGGAAATACTTCAGTCAGGATGATTGGCTGGTGATATGGAACCAAGGACCTTTCCAATGCGTAGCCGACGCCGTAATAACTGAACTAGGTCCGTTTTCTTTCTCAAATGATACCTTTTGTGCAAGTGAACAAGCATGCCATTTATGTGAAAATGTAAATATTTTATTATTACTTCAAATGTACCTAAGAAACTAATTTCAGGATAATTGTAGACTTATCAACTAACGTAGTGTTCAAATAAATGATTTAACGCAACTTAATCAAACATATCAATTAATTTCTTTATTTTAATCTATGATATTTCCACTTCTAATGGTACTACTAAACTTGAGATGAAAATTACCGCCGTCACTTCGTACACGTGTTACTTATGAACAGTTTAAGAAATGAATGGGCAACAAATATGTAAAATAAATATTCACGAAGTCCACCATACACTGTAACAATTAAAAAAAAACTCTGGAAGAAGCTAGGCAACCTAGCTGTCAGGATATTTCCAATAGCTTTTGACTAATAAATAATAATATTGTTTTTAAAGATATAGTTTTCTTAAACAATTCGTACTAAAAACTAAAAAAAAATGTTTATGCATTTCTAAGAAGAAAAGCATGGAATACGATCTCATATAGGGCCTACAGTCACTTTATAAATTATTGAGTTGGCTAGCCCAATGCTTTTCTTTTTTGTCATGCATAAACAAAATTATTGTTTACTTTTTTAGCACGAATTGTTTAAGAAAAGTATCTCTTTTAAAAGTTTTTTTTTGTTGTTGCTATTTTTTTGCGTTTCTTCGGTGTTCTGATACTTTTTTCTCAAGCTAATGTTTTGTGACCCAAATCCTAAAATGTTCTGCAACCAGTCTAACGCAACATCGTTGCAAGAGAAAAAGATACCTCAAGTGAGAGTTTAACACAAGTTGTTCGCTTACAAGTCCAACGTCTTACCGATTAGATTAAACTGCCAATCACAAGAAAACACTAGACCAAAACAGCCTAGTTTGTCAGAAGTGTGTTGGCTGAAAGTCTGAAACAGAAACTAAATTACTTCCACGACTGACGCCATATTTGAATCACTTTTCTATTTGTTAGTAAGGAATCGAAATACTCATTCTCTGAAACTATTTCCAGTTTCTGCGGAAATATTGCTTAACAAGGGGGCAGTAAACACTTAATCAGAATTACATGCATGGTTACAAGAACAAAGAGTTTTTCTTTCCGCACAAAAAATACTGAAAACTGCAACTATCCACCTCAGCATACGCAAAGTCTCTCGGTTTTCCTAGAATTAAAAAAAAAAACGACATGAATACGGAAGATTTTGTGGAACTTTGCAGGGAATATCTAGCGACATTTTCGAATTGTTTTACAGTGTGTGAATAGAGTTAGTATAAATTACATGTAACATATTTGCCCTATATCGCAAAAGAAATCACATTATTTAATTATGAAGGGCGTCCTACAACATACCTCTCTTTTTTATAACAATTGAATTAAAAACCCACTCATTGTTATATACGATTGATTGAATTGTTATTAACGCCCTACACGAGCTGGCGAGCTTCTAAGGATGGTACCTACAGTGTTGGGGTGGATTGAACAACAAACTACTCCGTTCAATGGACACCTGCTCGAATTGAACTCAGATCACGCCCAAGCAAAATGAATTATTGATGGTGAGAAAATCATTTAAAAGCACTTTTAAACGCTAAGGATTTCGCAATAAATGTTGGCTTTCGTAACAATGGACTTTATTCCCGACAAACATCGCTGTATTCATAAGGCTTCACATAGAAATATTGGTGGTAAAAGTTAGGCTAATCTACAGAAAAGTCACATTAATTATCTGTATTTAAAGCCCATAATTTATATTTGTTAACCTAAATCAAATTATAAACAAATTATATGTTTGAAGTAATTCCTTACAAAGTATATAAATTGCTCGAAACAATCTTTCTGCCGGAGCAGAATCTGGTTCCATCTAGTGTTGTTTCAAATAATTACCAAAAGAAATCTGGCAACACTTGTTCCTGTAAGGAGATTCCTCTTCTATAGCCCCCTTCTTCTCGAAGGCTTGTTACATCATCAATGGTTCTCTAGAGTTCCTTTTGTATTTTGAGCCCTGGATATATATTTCCTGATACTACTGGGATCCCAGTAAGCACACTTTAGGATTATATGGCATTGGAGGGTGTTTCAGTAGAATTATAGGTTTCTTGCACTTGTGAAAGACACATGGAATGTTGCTGTACACGAGGGATTTTATACGAACTCCCGAACTTTGCTACTTCGTAAATCTTTGGCTCACATTTTTATGTTCTTCTATACCACGTTACTTCTTCTCTTTTCCTTTTGATTATAAATTTTGTATCTTCTCTATGGACTTTGATGCAAATTCTATAAATTATCATACGTTATATAAAACATTAAATAAAGTGTGGAAATGGATTTCAAACTTAGAGGATGGTTGTCAAGATGTATCCGTATGTATTATTGTAATTTACATTTATGCTTGCATATGTAAATAGAAGAACGGCACCCACTCGTGCTCCTCTAGTTCCTTATCTTGCTATTATTATTATTATTATTATTATTATTATTATTATTATTATTATTATTATTATTATTATTATTATTATTATGATTTT
>JAGDQP010046301.1:0-15345 GCA_022664845.1 Lepisma saccharinum
TTCTTCTCCAGTGTTTTTCAGCATTTCTGCTGTTATGTTACCTTCGCTTGGGGCTTTGTTGTTCTTCATCCTCAGCAATGCTCGATGGAATTCTTCTCTTGTTGGCTCTGTTTGTAATTCGTCCTCGTCTTTGTATTCTATTCTAATATCTATTTCTTCACCCTCATTCTCGTCATAGAGTTGTTCATGGAAGTATTCTTTCCATCTTGTCAATATTTCTTCTGTGTTGCTAATCATGTTGCCGTTGCTGTCTTTGCATCCTATTTCCCCCGGTGTATATCCTTTAGTCATTTTCTTCCAGGTTTATTCCCGAAAACTTCAATGTCACAAACAAAACACAAATGAACAACAATTGCAAAGAATACAAGAAAACCGCTTTGTATAGGATGCTTTACACTTGGGTTTTCGTGTTTTACAGCATAAAAAACACCAAAGTCTTTTCCTTTCCCGGAACGAAACTTCTGAAAAACGTCGAAAAGGGGCTTACTATCACTCATGTCAAATTGATTACAGAAAAAACTACATATTACAAAAATAACACGTATTATGAACCACTACTATGGACTATGCTACTGCTTATTTACAAGGACTCAAATACTACAAGTGCATAGTTAAGGAACATCAAACAGAGTCCAAAGTAAAAACCAAAATGCAATCACAAAATAATGCAAACCACACTGGTTCAAGAGTACAAGTGCGCACCTGAAAAGATTATAAATGAAACCGAATATATTTTTTCGGGAGGTGAAAATGAGCAGAAGCAAACTTTTACAAGAAACCCACATATACTAAATATACTCTTTCTTTTTTTTTAAAAAAAATAAGCCCCTTGGAAGGGATTGCTAAACCAGTATACCATCAGTGGTGTACATCAAGACTCAAACACTTGAAGCTAAACATAACAACGCAATATTTCTGCAACAAACAAACAGATTTTACTAAAGAGCCATAGCCAAATCTTAATAAAAATATGTACTACACAACAAATAAGATAGGGAAAATGCCCAAAATTTTTAATTATATGCACGGAGAAAACAAATCATCTCCTTATGATATTTCAATAAGTAAATTCAGCCAATGGGAATACACATACATAACGGCGAAGCCCATTCAAGAGGAGATGAATTTAAAAAGATTCGGAAAGATCCAAATAAGAAAGATACGAAAGAAAACTTTTCCCTATTAATTGATATAATAGTTGGCTTTTGAGAGACAGGTGAACAAACGCCACCCTTCGGAATCCAAAATATAATGCATGGAAGCACTTAAGCTAAAAAAAATAACATAAAAAGGCTAGCAGCTACAAACTAGAAGGGGTTGAAAACTATTTATGAAACCTGAAGTCCTTTCCAGCTTGAAGAGCTACACAATGGGTTTCCACTGAGTATGTCACACATACCAGTCCAAGTTCTTTTGGTCCCTACGTACAAGTTAAGGGGGTTTCACAGTCTAGTGGTTAGAGCGTTGGACTTATGTCCGCGTGGTCCCGGGTTCAATCCACCCAGCATCGTGAGACAAACTGGAGAGTCACGTGAATAAAGACGTGACGGCCACACTCGGTCTAGAAAACCTCTGATACACCTGTTCGTGGTTTGGTGACGAGCAGTACTGACCACACAGCCGTCACTCAGGTGGACGCAGTTCCACCAAGCGCGGACTGATGGTGTTGGTGCAGGCTCAGGGCCTATCGGCCTGTTACACCAGTGGTTATTGGTTGATTACGTACAAGTTCAAGGGAGTGCCTATTGATTTACAGGGATTCAGGCTTCGATCCCTAGTGATAACAAAATAATAAGAACTGTGTATGCTGACTGTGATGGCTCCGAGGTTCTGGGCTTCAAACCCCGAGGTTCTGGACTAAAAAAAAATCAGATGCGTCTCAATCCTGCTGGTAGCAACGGTTGTACATACGTTCAGAATTAGTAGCACGCTCTTCCTCGGATCACATCGCCAATTAACATCATATACAACCAGTATGGCCAAAAATAATCCATATCACATGGATATGTTGGTTCTGTGAAAATAGATAACTGTATTAAATTTAAAATTATAAACACGTTATCGACAAATTTCACATATGATACATTGCATCACCATCAACGATCCGCATGCGTCCCCTCTAAGAAGTGGATCATCCCCCTACGTTCCAGAACGAAATAAAGTAGTGGAATGCAAATTCGATTTTCCGGGAACTGGGGGAACGGCGTTGCCCCCAAATCGACCACTGCATTCAAAACACAAAGTGACGAGGGTGAACTTCATAGCCGCCAGCTATTGAGCCTTATGTACGCTCTACATTACTCTTTCCTTTGCAAATGACTATCGGAGACACTTCAATAAATACCTAGCGAAGGTCAGCAATCAAAAGTGTGTTACGAAAAGTCATGTACCATGATTATTTCATTAACGGTTGTTTACTTTATGGCCGCTAAAAATTTACACGACAGATGAAATATTTGCAAACTGTATGGAACTGTTGAAAAAAAAAAATTATAAAAAGTTTCTATTCATGGAAGCAGGAAATAAGAGTGTAAAAGCCAAAAGTAAGTGGGCTTATTTTGTATCTTCAGCGTTGGGGCGAGCATATGGAAGTGACAGTTTGTCATGTGAATCGCGTATAATGAAAAATAATATAACCTGACTGTAGCTAACCCGTCCTGGCTGACTCGGCATTGTGCAGTAATTTTTGTAGCATAACACGTTTCATAACATGAAGTGACGCCATTAGTAGTCATCCGCATGCCGCCTTGTTTTTATCTGTTTATTAAGTCGAGTGCGTATAACTAAATAATGTCATAATTTCTTAATGTTTTCTAGATTGGTGACACCTGAGGTGTTTTTTCAGGTTTGTCATTAGAAAGTTGACCTCGTGGTTGCCTAGAGGTTAGAGCCCTCGCTTCCTTTGAGCGTGGTCACAGGTTCAAATCCCGTCGCGGTACATTGAACACTTCACTAAAAAGTGTAGACCCCGTTCTTGGAAGCTCACCGCCTCGTTTAGGATGTTAATAACAATTCACACATTCATAAGAAACTACTCCGTTCCCATTTAAAGCGCGAGAAAATGCCTATCCAAAAATATTTAAAATTCAGTTCTATATACTTGAAAGCGACAATATACTTCATCCTCATTCCAACACAAAGAAACAGAAACACGTATCAACTTGAGCTTATCTCTCGAACTACAACCATATCGATTTCTCCTCCAGTATATAACTAGTACATCGTTAATTTTGTTTAGAGTAATATATAATGAAGACCTGAATGTTATGTTTTTATTTAAATTCACTCAAATATTCATGGTAATATTACTAATCTATAACTTGTAAAACATTATTCTTGTTTTATAAACAGAGATAAAACTAATTAAAGCCAGAAAATCAGATCCAGTGGGTCACATGGCGATTAAAATAGTAAATACGGCGGAAGTCGAAGAGCGTCTCGCGCTAGGAATTTGAGAGAGGAAAATGTAAAGATACATGACCGCACCTAACGTTACCTAACCTCCACTTTCCCATGGTCACTAATTTAAGATAATGTACGAGAAATGCAAAAAAGCAATTATTAATAATAAATACGAGCATATGAAAATATATTTCGAAAGAAAAAGTGTTGGCCCAAGAGGGGTTTGAATCCGGGACCTTTCACTCAAGAAGCGAACGTCTTGACCATTCTGCCACGAAGCCGAGTTAGAAAATCTCGCTTTCGTCGTTGTATTTACAGTGGGTAGCGTCAGAGTCTGTCAGTATGACGTCGGAGGTGACGACGACTTCCGTCGTGTTTACTATCTTAATCCTCACTACAGTGGGTCGAAGCGCAAAAAATCGTCTTTCAGCAGAGTTAATAAATTGCGTGTAAAACGCCATGGCATGAAGTCCCTCTACCGATAAAACATTAAAACTCTTCTTCCATGTGTGAAAAGGGTACAACCAGAATCGTGTCAAAAGATGCCGTAAAAGTGCGAATCAAACCGTGCTGGGCTGACCCGGGCTGCGTGTGTGAAAGCACCATTCCACTCTAATCCGATATTTACCAAATTTTCAGCTCTATGTCAGTCTTGTATACTTGTTATCACCGTTCGGCCGGATTTACATTTATATGTTACTTCTTTAGTTATGCATGTACCGGACTGTGCATATAATAGTACATGACTACATGTTTTCTGCAAGAATTAAGACATAAATTAAGAAGGGCCGCACGGCGATAACAGCGTAAAAAGTGAGTTCAAAGTGGTTTAGAATGAAATTGGACGATCGAGATTAACTTTTTCCTCCACATCCTGGCTTTATATAGTTATTATTTTTAGGAGTTAAAAGGATTTTGGTTAACTATTTTAATGGTTAACTAGGAGTTAAAAGGATTTTGTGCAACTGGCGTTTAATTTGATTATCATGAGACAAAATGACAAACCACACAACTTTAGTGTTTACCAATTTATAACAAAACACTTTTATTAAAATTATGTATAAAAATGAATGTATTATGTTACAAATTGACGATGATATGAAGAAACACAAATTCTTCAGAAGTTCTGTTGATAGAGACTTAATACTTCGTCAGCTCCTCTGTTGAGCTGTTTGGTAAGTTATCTGAAATAAGAAAAATATTGGAGATAATAAGAATATTTAAAATCTTATTCATATTTCATGTTGGACACTCGACACAATACCAAAAAACAAAGTAATCAACCAATAAGATTTGCAATATTTGCTTTCAAATACATAATTATTTCATATTCTAATGATTGCAACACGTAAGTTTTTAGGCAATCAGTTGGAAACCATATATCAAAGCTTCCAAACTATTATCCTTAATGGTGATCTACAATTATTATCTTACCAGAAATGAGAAAAGGCTATACAATTTCTGACCCATTTAACGGAAAATACTAACTTCAAATATACTGATCAAACACGTTGCAGAAGTTGAGCCCGAAGCGAGCATGTTTAATAAGGATTTAATATTGAAAATTCCCATTACATAAATTACTCGATGTGGATATAGGCCTAATTATATTGAGGCCATGTATCCACACTCAATTTAATTAAAACAGGCTGACAAGGCTATTACACTTAACTATAGGCCTATTGTAAAAAGACACAGCAAGCGTTACAGTTTGAATATTCTACACATATATAACTTCGTAAAATTATAGTCTCGGTCGTATTAAATACCGGTATTCCCTGATTTTTTTTATTGAAATAAAACAAACATTAAAATTGTTCTAAAAAGTCATCACTATTTGCAGGATTATTAAAGTACACAGTAAACTTGCAGCAAGTTTGGCATTGCAAGGCTGCAAAGTTGCTACAATCTTGCAGCAAACTTGCTAGTTGACGGATACCAAATTTGCTACAAGCTCTACACGCCAAACTTGCTACAAACCTTATTTCTAAAAACGTTGATAGACCAGCATCGAGCCTGTACCGAGAAGATATTTCAGTCTGGAGTGCGATTCGAACTCACAATCTTCAGATCTGTTTGTTGTCCGTCACTCTACCGATTACTTCACGCGTTTTTCTGTTGGCGGAAGAAAATTTTACCAGTCCTTTTATGCTATGAAAACAATTTCTGGAATAAAGGCATTTATGTAAGACTTTAATTCCAAACTAAGAAAGCTTATTGGTCCTGTGTTAGGGTAGAACTGTGAAGAAGGCTGATTCGTGAATTTTCACAAACGAGTCACCTCAAGAATATCATAATAGTTTATACTTTACTGTTAAGTTCGATGCTATTTCTCAAATAAACTGACTGCCAATTTCCCAGATAGTACGCTAGTTTAAACAATTTTTCTGCTAGCTTTGATTTTTCCATAGAGTGATAAAATAACTGTGACTTTTCCTGTTGGATTATTAACTGGAACGCCGGGGTTCCACACACAACTTCTTTTTGTTCCTAGTTATAAATATTTCCTCCCCTTTCCTTCCTTTTGTATCTTTCAACATTTTGCAAAAGTTGTACGCATTTACCGAAAACTAGAAATTTGCCCATCACAAGGAAAGAGACGTTCTTTTCAATTGAAAGTAAATGGGCTAACTCCTAGTAGCCTGAAAATACGTACTCATAGTTAAGAACACTCGTCTCAAGTCGGAACCTTATTTCAGCCAGGTTTATGTGCTATAGCAGCTGCTCCCCTCTTGATTTAAATAACTTTTTCTTCCTTTTTTGATCTGGAACTAAACGATCGGAGGAAAATGGATATTATTTTCGGACTCCTCGTTGTTTGTTTAGTAAAAGTAATGGGTTACCCAACATTCCGTTTTTTAGTTGCGACAGACTAGTTGTTGCAGATTTATCGTAAGAACGATAAGTTAAACCATTCAAGTTAGATAATAATTATTCCTTTCTTTCCTTATACACAACACAAAGACCAAAAACACAATATATAATCGACCTGAGCAGTAAAGTAGACACATCATTTTGATTTTCCTGAAGAGGCTCGCTTGCGTAAAATCATGGATCTCGATACAGGAGACGGATCTACTTCTAGTGACTCGAAATTGAAGCTAGCACAAGCCATGATCACTTGGAAGGTGAAATTGATTAAAAAACCAACTGAACATCACGTTCCGTACAATACCTTATTTAAAATATTCCAATCTTCCTCCTCTCTTCCTTAGCTAGACCTTCATCCATTCTTTGCTTTCACACACCCAGGTATAGGCCAACCAATAAGACGCAAGATTAATCGAAAACCGGCGTCAAGTTGACCCAACTAAATTGTATTGGACCAGTCTAAATCCAGGTGCCCCGTACCTAAATCCATGGTGTAAAATCAACGAACCTGGCTTCAAAAGCAAGGGTGTAGATGACTGACCCGCTATGTGAAGGACATTAACAACCCTACCGAACCAAACCTAACCTACCCTAAACTAACCTACCATTACGTAATCTAGAAGCTATTTAATCAGTTTAGAATGCAAAGAAACCAAATTTTACCTAACCTTTAGACCTAAATCACGAGGGGGGCAGCCATCTACTCCCTTCCCGGCTTCAAAGCTCTAAAACAGGACCAGTGAGCTTTCACAGTTTCGAATTTCAGCATGTATCAGTGCATTTACTTAAGAAACTGACATCGTAACATAAAAGGACTTGTAAAATTGAAGATAGTTAGGAGTGGCGCGATAGAGCAGTCGGTAGAATGATAGACTACAAACAAAACTAAAGATCCTAGGTTCGAGTCCCAGTCCCGACATTAGTAATATTTTTCTACCACAGGGTTGATGTTTAACAAGGAAGTTTGTAGCCAGTTTGGCGTGCAAAGTTTGTAGCATGTGTCAACTAGCAAGTTTGCTGCAAGATTATAACAAATTTCCAGCAATGCAATGCTAAGCTTTGTACAAACTTACTACAAGTTTGGGTGTTATCTGTGTTGCTACTCTTAGAAACGCAAGTAAATCACGCGGCGAGCGTGTACATGAAAAGCCGAACTTATCGTCATAAATTCTGCAGTGTTGTACGACCAATGAACACAAAATTGGGGACGACGTTTCGTTTCAACACACCAATGTCGCTGGTATCGAAGCTGTACGCAAAATGTCGATCCAACACTTATTATTTTACTGTCTTGACGCTTCAATAAAGAAAAGGCAAATTTAACTACCTGGAGTAGGTGGGGGATTTTTCTCGTCTGTTTTTAGATCATTCCACGGTTGTATTTCTCCAGATCCACAAAGGATGAAAAATATGTCTTCTACAATAAATACACCAGCAGCAATAAACCACACAATGCTCCATTTATCCGCATATTCCTTTAAGAAATAAAAATATTAAATTTTGTAAACATAAGGAGTTTTAGGGCTGATTTTCATGAAAGCTTGCGTTTCTTTGATTTGGGTAAGTAGCCAATTGAAATGTTACTTGTTTTACTGTAACATGTTTTATGTTTTAAACAGTAACATGTTTTGAAATGTTACATGTTTTACATGTAAATACATGTTTTACTGCGTATTTTATTGTAAGTTAAGTGTAACACGTGTTTCAATTGCCTTTTGAAATCGCAAGCAAAGCAAACAACGCAAGCTTTCATTAAAATCAACCTTTACAGTAGGCACTCTTTAACGACATTAGTCTTATATGTTAGGACTGCTTTTCTTGCAAACGTGCGTTGCTTGCGGATTGGGTGAGTAACCAATTGAAAAATGAGTTAGACGTAAAACTCTCAATAAAACACGCATTTCAATTGGCTACTAAACCAAATCGCAAGCAATGCACTCTTGCAAGAAAATCAGCCCTTAGTTTCAGTGTAATCCTTAGTTACAAGTGGCTCACTACATCCTAAATAAGGTTAGAAACACTATAATATGAATGCAGAGTCTCCGAAATTTCTATCTTCCTCCACACTCTTTTAATCACCGAGTTCCATCCCAGTTAAAGGCTGTTGGTTTGGAACAAAACTGAAATCCGTTCCTTACCAGCAACTTTTATCGAGGAGCTACAATGTGATACACAATGGGACATAATCAAAATGGCTTCCTATAGGGACATTAAGCAGTGAAATACAAAATAGAGTCCTAAATGGTCTAAAAAGAAAAAAAAGTATTATTTTTCAGAACCCTTAAAAAGAGAGAAAAAACAATGACCCACGAAAAATATTAAAAACGGAAATGAAAACAGCGTTCTATAGGATCGTTAGAAAGAAAATCAACATAGTGTCCTTCAGTGTCGTCAAAAATAGAAATGAACAAAGTAGTGTTCTATAGAAGCGCGGAAAAAAAATAAAACAAAATAGAGCTCTATAGAGCTGTTAACAAGAAAAACAAAATAAAGAATTATAAGGACCATTACAAGGAGAAAAGCAAAATAGCGTTCGGTAGAAAAGTTAAAAAAAAGAGAAGAAAATCAAAATAGCTTCCTATAATAGCCAAAAAAGGATAAAGTAAATAATGTCCTGTAAAGATTATTAAAAAAGAGGAAAAGATAATAGAAGCGTTAAAAAAAAAAGGACCATTAAAACGGGTAAAACCAAAAAGCGCTGTATAAACAGTTGGAAAGAGAAAACAAAATACTCTAGAATGGACTTCTTAAGAAAGAAGTAACGTTGAAAGGGAAACCAAAGCATGTCTTGTAGGGCTCTATAAGAAGATAAAATCAAAAAATCAGATTGATGACTGAAAAATAATCTACCAAATCTTATGCTAAATGCTTATGTTAACTTTCATTATCATTAATAATTAACTCAGTTCTACCACATTTGCTGATGATACCTATTAGAATCAAAGAATCATCTGAAAACCTCATTATGCTAATTATATTAATAGCAAGTTAAAAACAATACTTTGAATTACAGTACCTGAGCAGTTTCGGCTCCAGAGATGATTTTCCCTGCCACTGCGGGACCTGCAATGCTCATCAAATTTCCAGCACAATTTGTGATACCCATCATGGTGCCAGCAAAGTTTGGTGAAAGGTCAATGTGGTTCACTTGGAATCCAACATAACTAGCCCCATTGAATCCAACAGCCACAGTCAGTAACACAACAGCAACCAGCTGATTGGTTCCTACAAATCCAAGGGCAATAAGTGCTGCTGCAGGACCCACATGTGCTATGGATAGGAACATATATTCTTATTAATACTGGGAATTCTCTGTTCACAGATAGAAAACTATCATACACAGTATTTTCAAAATGAAACTGTTCCGGATCTTCACACTACTACATTAGGAATAGTTTTTCTTTTTATTTTAGAATCCGTGTCCACACACACACGCGCACACACGCACACACGGACACACACACAAAGGCCATAGATATAAAAGAAGCTTGAACATACATGTAATTTGAACAGCCATCCTATTGGATTTAGTAATTTTAAAGCTTTTACTTCAGAAAAGAACTCAGTGTTTTGCACTACAAAAATCTTGGACTTCAGAATTCAACATTTTCAACTTCAGAATGTGACTCAACGCATTTAGATATACCGAAATAAGTAGTTAAAACAAAAAGCCTCGTATTAAACCGAAAATAGGTGTGCATTTAGGTATGTCAAGAAGATTGTGTGGTTGATATATTTTTTTATTAATTGCATTAATTTGACTTACCCATTGATCTATATCTGAAAGCATTACTGGACTGCTGGCATTGAAAATTTCATGAATAAATGAAGGCAGAGAGCGGAAAGAAAACTAATCTCGTTTGTTCACTTCCAGTCTAAAACAATATGGACCAAATTTTCGGTTCTAACTCAGTTTTTACGCTTGATATCGCGGTGCGACTGTTTTTTTTTTTCATTTATGTCTTAATTCTTGCAAAAAAACGTAAATATTATTTATAGTATTTTTTATCATATGCAGACTTAGGTATAATATTTCATGAATAACTCACGAATTAAGTCTTAAATAATAATAAAAGAAGGGCCGCAGAGCAGTAAGAAGCGTATAAAATAGTTAGAACTGAAAAGTTGGTCCACATTGGATTAGACTGGAAGTGGACAAATGAGTTTAAATATTTGCTCTGGCGTCTCTCTTTCAACACTAAGCAGTCACTCCAGGATCGTTACGTAGAGATCGTTGGACTTACCTATAGTATTTCCTATCTTCCTGGAAACTGCTGTTGAAACTATTTTGTGGCTTTTGGCGAAGTCGGCTGCTGTGCTTGCTACGAAACTAAACAACCACATCGCCAAGTATGGATATAAAGATAAGGTTCCAGCCTGGAACGTAATACACAAAACTGTTATTTGATATTAATATTTAGTGGACAGATCGATCACATAAAAAATTTAATGAATATATGAAGGCAGAGAGCGGAGGGGACAGCTAATCTCCATATTCTGCTTTCAGTTTAAACCATGGATTTAGATACGGGAGACGGATCGACTGGCCCAACACAATTAAGCTGGGCCAACTTGACGCAGGTTTTCCATTAATCTTGGCTGGTGAATTGAGATTTACTTGCGTCTTATTGGTTGGCCTATACCTGGGTGTGTGGAAGCCAAGAATGGATGAAGATCTAGCTAAGGAAGAGATTGGAATATTTTAAATAACGTATTATACGGAACGTGATGTTCAGTTGTTTTTTTAATCAATTTCACCTTTCAGGTGATCATGGCTTGTGCTGGCTTCAATTTCGGGTCACTAGAAGTAGATCCGTCTCCCGTATCGAGATCCATGAGTCTAAACCAGTATGGACTACATTTTTGAGTTCTGAGCTTTTTACGTTTGTTAACGATGTGCAACCCATTTTTTATTTACGGGCAATTCCATTTCAAATCGACACAGCCCACAACCTGACCACCCCAGTAGCACACATACGTGTTTTGAACGTTGTTTTTTGGTTTATTTCGTTAATTAACAGTTCATGGTTGAAAAAAAAAACGTTTAATTTTAAATCATATTATAACAGACTTGATATTGTTGAAAATATGTTAATTCAACGTGGATTCAACTGTTATTTTCAACTATGGTATAGATTTCGTTTCATGGGACTCTTTCTAAGTTAATGGAATAAAATTTGTAATTAAAATCTAATTGATTGGCATTAACTATTATTTTGTGTCCTCTTTTGCGTGTTGAAAACACGTTGAATTTCAATCTATATTCCAACGAAAATTTTGATTTCGTTGGCAATACGTTAGTGTGAAGTGCTTTTAACTATTATATTGAACTGTGCCCTAGATTTTCTTTCCAAGTTAATTGCATAAAAATTGTGCTTATTAGCGAATAGAATAAAATCAATTACGTTTCTCATGTTTTCATTTCCACGTTGAAAATAGATTGAATTTTAAACTATATTTCAACATACATTTAATTTCGTTAATAGACGTTAATGTGAAGTGTTTTCAACTATATGGTATACACGCATATTTAAATATAGATTTTTGCTTTATATGCGCTTTTTACAGTAATTGAGAAATACAAATGCAATAGTGCGGCGTTGGTGAAAGTGTTAAAGAAGGAAAAATGCACATAACAAAGAAAGAAGGAAAGTATTCTTTATTAATATGCTTACATATTGGTGAAACGACACGTCTGGATTTGTGGGAACTGCATTCTCGGTTTCCTGTTAATACAGATACCGTTAAAGTGTAGTACACTCTCAAAATGGATCCATGGTCGTTTCTCGGTGGGGACACGCGTAGTTCGGAGCCCACGTTAAAACTGTAGCTCCCGTCCTTAGTAGCTTACCAGCTCGTTTAGGACGTTAATAATAATAATAAAAAAAAACGGATGAGAAGATAAGGTGACGAGCGCGGAACGTCCCAGCTTCGAACACCTCAGCAACCGGTGGGATAATTTACTGTCGACCATGCTGTATTGACCAACTGAACTAGTTTCTTCATCGTCCGGTTCTTGATTTAAAAAAACACTATGGAAAACCGATTCTGAAGTGTCTATCACTCCTTGACTTGTAGATTTCCCACTATTTTGCAAATGGCGCCCGACGAGGTCCCTAATATAAAAATAAATAATAACTGGAAAGCAGTGCACTGTACATAAAAAGTGAAGATAACCAAAATTAGAGAGCATATAATTTCCTAAAATATGCTTTTTGTTTCATAGTTTTATCATAATTCTTTATGAAATTACAAAGCTTTAATTATTTATTTCAATATTTCAAGTAAATGAAATAAATCGTTTCTGCCACAAAGAATTGCAAATACATAAAAAAAACTAAGTACTTAACGTTCCAACACTGCTGGATCAATTTTGTAGCTCCTACTTTTGCCTTGAAAATGGTTTTCGTTTCGTGTTTATAGCTTCGAGTTCCGAGTATTGTAGTAATAACATCATCCCTAAAATGATAAATTATATCAGCACCAGATGAATAGTCAATGGATCACATGACTATCATTTAAGTTTCATATCTCCGAAACCACTGAAGCTATAAACAAGAAACTAAAACCATTTTCAAGACAAAAGTAAGAGCTATAAAATTGATCCAGTAGTGTTGGAACGTTAAGTACTTAGTTTCTTATGTATTTACGTTTCTTTGTGGCAGAAAGGAATTATTTCCTTTACTTGAAAAATTAAAGTAAATAATTAAAGCGTTATAATTTAATAAAGAATTACGATAAAACTATGAAACAAAAAACATATTTTAGGAAATTTCATGCTCTCTGATTCTGGCTACTTTAATATTTTATGTTCAATGCAGTTTCCAAGTTATTATTTATTTTTATTTTAGGGACCTCTTCGGGCGCCATTTTTCAAGATCGCGGCGAACATACAGGTCAGAGTTGTAGACATTTCAGAATCTTTTTCTCACAGTTTTTTTTCTATAATGAGAGTTGGTTTCATCTCTATTGCAATTATTTTCTCAGGTGGGCAGAAAATGCCGTTTTTTTTTACTAGACTATTTATTAATCACACAGCAACGCATATTATTTTCTATCTGCTGATCCCATTATCATACCAGATTGATTTTCTCATATGTTGTATAGTATACGATTACGTACCAAATACATGTTTTTTTTAAAGAATCAAAGGGTCACATTTTTTAATATTCAAGGTCAAAGGTGACGTCAGATGACCTTGACTTCATTTATTATCCATACATAGGCGTGTTACATATCATTGGAAACTCTTTTCCCTTCCCTGTAAACTTGTGTGAGTTTTCTTGACCAATTAGGAGTGAAATATTGCAATTTGAAAATATCTTGCAGCACTAAAAAAAGACGAATTTTTGAAGTTTGACATTCATTTGTTCGAGAACTATAGGGTGTATGGGACCAAAAATTGGGATGGCGACATACTTTCGTGAGTAGTATAAACTCACCAAATTTCATGAAAATCGGAGATGGTCGGGTTGTGAAGTACAGTCTTTTGTGGTGATGATTTTTTTCCATGCACTGACCGTTATATTTTAATTCTTCCAAAGCAATTTAAATATTATTAACAACATCCCTAATAGCATAGACATTTGGATCAAGTGTTCAAGTGACCTAATTCTAGCTTGTTATGCCATAATAGTTTTTTTTACATAAAATAAATTTGCTGCAAGCTTTGAAGTGTAAATATTAACTTGATGCAAAGTTACTGCAAACGTACCAACCGTGATAATCCACACTTTTTTATTCTTGCAGCAAGTGAACCAGGACACCCTTACTACAAGTTTGTAAAGTGTCAACTAACACTTTCGTTTTAAGTTTGTTTCAAGTTTAAAGAGGCTTGCAAAGTGTCATGTCAAGTTGTTTGTAAACTTGCATACTTGACGTGTCGAACTGGTTACGAGTCTACTGCAAGTGTTCAATGCTATTAGGGATGTACTATTATACGCACAAAAAAAGTAAATAATATTTACAGTATCTACTATTATATACACAGTGCGGCACGTGAATAACTCAAGAAATAAGACAAATTAAAAAAAAAACGGGCCGCACAACGTTAAGAGGGCCGTCTACCCCCCTCCAGTTTTACTCGTTGACAAAAGTGACATCTGTACGGAATAAGTCGGAACTATAGTGTACTCCAGTTATGAATGGATCACTCCTTTGCAAGCAGCGAGCGAAAGAATTGCGCCAACTAATGTAATCCCAAACCAAATCTTGATGGATATTTAAGAATCGCATTCCCATTACAAAATAAATCCATTTATAAGTATGTGGAAAGCATGCATGTTTTCTGTACTTATACGATACTGTATGACACATTATAGTAAATTCAACGTTAATTTTAGCGATTTTGTGGAAGTTGACGAACCAACCACACTCCACAGCATATTATGTGTACATATTATTAATCTGTGGTCAGTATGTTCCGCGTTTGTTTAACAATATTAAATATCCACGTCTTCATTCAGTGCTGATTTGATACAGAAATGGAAAGAAGCGAAAATATTTACGCTCAAAAATTCTTACTATAGACCCTATCGAGGCAGTTCAAACACGTTGCCAAATTTAATTTGCTGAAAACACACTTCACCTATCCCGACTTCGGTGTCGGAAATGAGGAGAAGGGAGATGGCGTTTGACAGCCTTGAGGAAGAAGGAAGGAGATGGATGGCATATTGAATTGTTCATACACAAGCACGTATTTAGTCAACTCCCGCATTGTAAAGGAAAATAGGTACCTGACCGCCTCGCCTTGTGTTTACTTAGGACATGTCTAATTTCTTATCGTTCTTTCGCATTCTAGGAAAACTTTTTTTTTTTTTTAATCTACACGAATATGTTTTCAAGTGAATCTTAGACGTAGGAAGCTTTGCTCCGATTGGGATCTCTACCTCCACCCTATCAGGCCTCATTATCGTTTTTTTTTGCCTTATCTGATAAAATACTCCGCTTTCAAATAATAATAATAACAAATGAGGCGGAGGGCTGTGCATATGCTACCGAAACCTAAAAACGAAATAACGCAAAAATTCTGGCGTATATTTCAACAAAGATTTCTAATAAAAATCAAAGTTC
>JAGDQP010046302.1:0-15344 GCA_022664845.1 Lepisma saccharinum
ACTTGTCTGGTTCCGACTAAGGATGATACTATGTTTTCTCTAACTTTCAACTTTTCTTCACTGTTGTATATATTTTCTTCCTTTATTCGCTTTGTACTACAGATTTAATTATGCTTTAGGAAAGCGGCTATAACATAAAGGCAGCGAAACATGAATATTTTCAATTTAATATATCTGCAATACAGAGCAGCTAAACGTAAATTCAAACCATTAGAAATCGCATTTCCTTAAATTATTTAGACATGAATTCCATAAAGTATACATCGTAAATAAATCAACTAGTGCCTGAGATGCCCTAAATAAATCAAGAGCCAGAGATGCCGAAAGGTCACAAATAAATTAAAATTCTTCAAATATATATTTATAGGTAACCCCCGCCTCAAAATTACTATTTTCAGTTTCGAGCATGTTTCCACAATAATATTTACAATATCGAAATAAACCGCCCATTAAATTTATTTTTATAATATCGAAATAATATTAAAATAATTAATACCGGTAGAACGCAAATAGTTCTTTCCAATGTTTCATCGTATTAATAGATTTTACGTGTTTTGTCACTTCACGTTCAGTTCTTGAGTTTGTGAATTGCTATACTTTGTAGACATTTATTTTTACTTCATTCTGTCTTATTTATTATAATTCTATATGAAATGAAACTTCGAAAGATTCGTTACTGTGCACGTGATCATAACAACCCTATATGAGAAGTAAAACAATACATTTCCGATGTCTCAAATAAGCACAAGCAAGAATATCATTTCTATTCCATTTACTTACTTACTTACTTTATGGCTATCACCGGAATAGTAAACGTTCGCCATAGGATGCAATCCTGGGCACGATCAAATCAATAATCATCACGAACACCCACTTCTCGAAGATTCCTTCTAATATTGTCCTCCCAACGACGTCTCGGTCTTCCCAACGGTCACTTTCCCTCCGGCATTCCAACCAAGATGGAATATAATCTTTCCCATCCGAGCTACATGGCTTGCCCACCTTAGTCTTCGTTATTTCATTATTCTTACAACATCAGGTGAGTCGTACAGTCCTTGGAGTTCTTCAGTCTCCAGTCATCTCGTCCTGTTTCGGTTCGTATATCTTTCTCAAAACCTTATTTTCAAACACATGTTCATCTGTTAGGGTCGTATGCAGAAATAAGATTAAAGCCTACTGACGTTCCTGCAAATATGTTGTATAAAAGAGAGTACTTAATTTATATAAATTGCTTTTAACAAGATCTGAAACCGCATAGATAAACATGTATTGAACTGTTAATAAATGTATCATGCAAAACAATTTCTTCCTACTACTTCGGCTTGGAGTTATTAGTGGTGATTCTAATTACTTTTTTAAGTCTGGAGAATCTAATAATGATAATAGACGAGTCCCAGAAGGTGATATAGTTCTTAATTCGGCAAGAAAAAAAATAGCATATTATAGAAATAGAATAGGGTTTTTAATCTAAAATAGGCACTAATGATTGAATGATATAAATGGAAGACGTAAGTTAGGTAGAAAGGAAATGTATGTGTTTGTTCCATGAGCGTGTCAAACTAAGAAATTATATAGTTTCCACACATTCAGTAACATATATAGTATAGTGTAGTTCAGTCTATAATATATACAAAATCATAAGACTCAATACAAAAAAAGTCTCGCAAATCTCTAACATATCTACACTGCTACGTCGTTTTAGTTTAGTTAGGTAATCATGGAAAAGTATATGTGAGGAATAGAGGAAGGTTTACTGGCAATTAAAGTGGTAACATTTAGCCTTGGTCTAGGTTTCATCAATAGAGGATAAGGTAAAATTTTACTATTCTGGCCCTCTTCCATACTGAAGACGTGATTCCCATATTCACACTCAAAGTTTAGTATGATACCCGTGGATCGTCTTCACCGAGTATATGTCTGTAGGTACATCGAGGACAATGAGGAAAAATGATAAGTAATACAGGCAGACAACCAGTGAAAGTTCGAGTCATGGACTTCCGTCTTAAGAATAGAAGTAAATTGACCTTTTTCTACCTATTCCATAACATATAACTAGCAGAGATCATTCAAAATCCAATTTAACGCTCAATACCAAGTAACTTCAAATTTGAAACTGTTAGACGTGAGTATCTCACTGCAAAGGCCTCGCTTACTTCGTTCACGTGCCATAATTGGCCCAAGGACGTCCTACCTGATTTTCAAGTCTATCGTACTTCCTTCTCCGCTGTCTTCCTCTTCATTTGTACCCTTCCAATGTAGCCCATTTAGTTGACAACTTGCTCCACCTGTCGTCTGATGTTCTCATGATGCGCCCTGAAAATTTCCACTTTTATTGTGTTTCTTCTTTTGAGGAAATTTTGGCTCCTATTCTTTTCTGCAAGTCAACATTACTGACTCTGTCCTTTCTTCCATTACTCTTTGAGCTATACTTAACTTCTTTTTGTGTTAGCCCCAACTCTGTATGACATAATTGAATGTTAAATTGATGCACGTGATATTTCTTTTCAAGCGCTGACGTAACTTACCTTTCATGTAACTTTCTAAGCACCAATACTTTTTCCAATTTTGCTTTAGTTTTGATTCGAACTTTTATTCCATTATCATTAACTGTTCATTAATCACCACTCGATTTTGATTCTGCCTCATGAAATTAATAAACTCACTCTTGAAATGAGCGCAATTCAACTCAACTCAAGTCTCAAAAGCTGAGCTACGCTCAAGTTCATTTTCATATAAGTTACCCTCAATTTACATTCAATTTTGCTATTGTCTAAAAATAAGTTGTCAGGTCTAAAATACAAAAGACCGAGCGGCATTGTTAGAGCGTTGGCTTTGCATTCGGAAGGTCCTGGGTTCGAATCCAGAGGAAGGCAATACCGACTGAGACTTTTCCAGGGGTTCCTCAGTCACCTCCCTCAATCCCTCTCCGCTACCCTGTCCCGGTCTGAGCGAAGGATGCCTAAAGATCATACATACAATTCAATTCAACAAAATCCAGTATTTGGTGATGTTTATACTTTTCACATACAGGGCGTTTTTAAAAAATGGGTTTCAAAGTTTCAGGCTGAAAAACTCATGAAAGTGGTAAAATATGGCGAATTTATTTAGGAACAATATTTTTCGAAGTTTATCTCTGTTGACAAGAATAGAACCAGAAGCCACAAGTCATTGATTTAGGGGGAGGGGAAAAGAAATGGATCACCAATAGTAGCATTCAAAATATTAACAATAGGTTGTATTATTATTATTTATTCGATAACAGTTAAAATCAATAAAGATGAATTCATTAATTATTGACAATTGGACAACACAAAACCTGGTAGGGGGAAAATAGACTACAAGGTGATTGTTGATTCCTTGAATATTATGGCTCTACTTTTCTTCCTGAGCAACAATAAATAGGCGTATCCTTGTCGTAACCATGATTTCAAGAATGACACCGCATCCAATTCCTCCAGAATTTTTTCTATCATATTTACAGTCATGTGGCCTGAGCTAAAAATGTCTAAAGGCTATAAATAAAATTGAAAAGTACTATCGTGTGATGATATTTACAACAAAGGGAAAATTCCTTTTTATTTATAGCTATGTTGTTCTCAATGCATTTTCTACTTCATTATTTTTGTTGCCTGTTTGGTGGTTTGGGGAACCTCGGGTTTAGTAGATTTCATTCATCAACGAAATCTTCCAAATTCTCTCTCTCTCTGGCTGCGACAAGCACATGCAGCGCCAGGTTAAGGCCAATAATCTCAATAAAGGATTTTCATGCCCTTCCCTTGTGTGTCCTTATCGTGAAATTACAAGAAGTAGAAATAGTGTGTGCTTAATGTAAAATAATAGATCTAGGTGAGCGAAATAAAAATGATGGAAGGATACTGGAGTATTAACAAAACTGAGATGGAGGGTTTTGGTTTGTTTGTGTACCCGGTCAAAGGGGTACACCCTTTCTTCGGTGAGGGATTGATAAGGAGTGGGGTTTGCTTTTATTTATATGAAGCGAAGTGAGTTTTGGGCATCCCTTTATATAGTCATTTGGGACATCAATTAGGGTTTAGGTGCATCAGTTTATCCATGGAAAGTAAAAAAAAAAAAAAAAACGTCAGGAAGAAATCTGGAAATCTCCCAAATTATTCAGTGATATTTTGAATTTCAACACTTCACATAATTTGCATGGATTTGCTCCTTCTGTCCGGATAAAATATAACTGTATTTTCAGGTATATTTATTTCGAACAATTGAAGTTTGAGAATAAGTTATTATTGAAAACTGAACATATTAAGCAGTTAGTTACTTTGATTTATAACATGTCGTTTTTACCATAACATTACATTTTTCTGTTTGAATTAGCTGGTTTTAAGGTTGTATCCTTTTCATGTAAATAAATAATTCGCAGCGAAAGGAATTGAGGAATTTTATGATTTTTCTTTGCATTTAAAATACATTAAACATTTTCTACAGCAATAATTCATGTCCTTTATCCTTTCTGTTCTGGTTTTATTTAATTCGTTTCATTAAATATAGATAAAGGAAAAATTAGGTACTAAAATAATAAAATATTATTTTGTTTAGAAATCCTTTTTACTGTTGTGAAATTGATTTTCTTTCACTGGTATGAAAAACGAATACAGTAAGTAAATTTTGACATATTTCAAATTTTGACACGAAAGATTACGAAAATCCATCACTAAGCATAAAACAGTTTCCTTGCAAAACAGAAAACTGTACGTAAAATTACCAGATGACATAACATTTTAAATATGTCTTCACTTATTAGCTTACTGCACCAGCTTTACATTTACTGAACCACAGTAAATATATTTCACAAAATTCAAACTTTTCGTATAAATCACCTACACTCTTCTGGCGTATATGAAATTTCTTGTGAATATGATGATACGCATATAGGTATGCTCAAAAGAAATCTTAAGACTACACTAAAGGCCGCTTTAGACGACAGCATTTATGCTACGATTAGCAGTAGTGCCAGAGTGTGAAAGCAAGAATGCTACAAGAGAGCAAGATGCTATGGTATAAATCCAACTTTATTCTTTTTACGCTGGCACACTGCTATCGCTAAGATTCATAGGACGAGAAATTGTATCGTCTAAAGCGACCTTTAAAAGCAGTGTTCGATTTGCCATGGCGGATGGCAGGGATTATTCCTGGTGCGTCACTATTTCATCCCTGGTTACTGATTCCGAATATCACCCCAACCTGGGATAAAAATCTTGTTTTTCCTACCAAAACAGGTACTATGTTGAAACTTACCAGCAATCACATGTTTTAGGACCCCCCCCCCCCCCTTTCGTAATTTATAACACATCGAACACTACTTAAAAGAACATTTTTAGAGATGCTACACCGTCCAATGCAATGTCAGGTTTATCCAAACACTTACGAAATACCCATTATAACACAATTTTATCCCACATTGTCTACGGATCAGATTCAAACATTGACAAGACTGTCAAAGAGACTTGTTTTAAATTATCAAAAAATCCTCTGCTAAATACAGATAGGGACAATTTTAATAAAACATGGTTTCCTTTCTTCGAAATTTTAGTGAAACCCAAAAATGAAAGAAACGGGTAAATTACTAAATTCAAAACAGTCGCCTTTCAATTCTCACATTTGGTCACACTGCTTTAAATCTGACATCACCTTCTTGACTACTGTACCACATACTTCTTTCTTCCTTCCTTCTTTCTCACTTTCTCGTTTCAAATTCCTGAAAAATGTCTTAATTACTGCAGTAATAAAGTCGTACATTTTACACGACTTCGAGGCGGAAATACGTAAATAACGAGTAAAAATACAAATTAATATTTCAACGTTGAAAATTCTTACAAATTGTTCACTACAGTGGATCTCAAACTTATCTGCCAAGCGGATCCCCTACTCGTTCCGATACCTGTTTCGGAAACCCGTTAACAGAACAAATGTACCATATGAGTATAACCGTGAAAATAGTAACAAATAAGAATAAATTAAATAAACTGTTCACAATGTGAAAGGAATTATGTTGATATAATAAAGCAAGTATAAGAAAATTCAAAGGAAGGAAGGAAGAAAAAAATATTCCTTTCAATCAAAACGTAAAAGTTGCAAAAAGAAGAACAGTTGACTGTGGGCCAGTTTTATTGATTTTTAGTCCTAAATTGTGTTGTGTTTATCTTTTTGCACATTTTAAAATCGAAATAAATGAAAACCGTATTTTCACGTTTAGAACCCAAGATACAGGAGCACTTTTTGTGTACCTTATTAAAAAAAAGACCAGGGTTCTTTCGTATGCCAGCCACCCACTCCATCATTTGGACAAATCTTCAGCGCTTCCTTTCGGTTGGTAAATGAAACAAACCAGTAATAAATCACCCCACCCATTAAAGAGTCTACTCTTGTTAATTTAGTTGTTACTGATGTCCTAAACGAGTTTCTAAGAAAAAGACTTAAGAGTTTTTAGTCAAGTGACCTCTCACCTGACTTCAAGCTCGGGACTATGTACACAGAAAACAAGCCTACTAACCATTCAAACAAACACGGAATCCTAAATTAAACTTTTTGACTTTCATGGTCGGTCTTTTGTTTCTCATAAAACCGATTGATTAGGTTGCGTTTCTCATAAACTGAAAAAGAAATATGTATTAAACTTCGCTTAAATAACACGGCTGCAGTACCATGATCATCCTGAAAACTCATCCGAACTTCAAATAGCTTAACTAGACTACCCTAGACTGCTAATGTAGAGCAGTAGGTACAGTAATTTTAAATTCTAGTGAATATAACTCGCCTTTATACTACGTATTTTTATCCTTCCTGGTTGTGCAACGAGATGGTAGTGTCAAACGGAACGAGTTGAATACAAGGACTAGAACGGGACGCACGCCACGTCATACTGTACTGTTTGCGCAAATGCTGTATACCACGCTCAATTTTCCAGCAAGCTAGCAACGAAAAATCCATCCATACTATACCATTACCTTGCATACATTATTGTTGTGAGTAACGTATAAAAGCATTGTTAATCTCCATGGTAGCTTTTTTTTTTAAAGTCTGCATTTATTTACAAGTAATTCTTTCTGGAAATACTCGTAGCCCGTGTTGCTTCTACAATGAAAATTTGTGTATCGCAGCTACCGGGTAAGTAAAGTGTGATTTACTATTTTCATGTACCTCATGTGTAACATCAGGGTCCTCTATAATTGAAGAAGCCCATGATAACATACATTTATCTGAAGACAGGCGATATTTCTGTTTTGCAAACTCTTTCATAAGCTTGGGCTTCTTCGATTCCAACTCCTTTACTAAAATTTCATTGTTTTTGCGTTTTATTCTTTAATCTGCAGCAACTTCTTCAGACTTCTTTTGCTCTTTTACTGCCTCCAGATGGTGGGAATGCGCCTTTCTTGTTTCATAAATAACGCATTTTGATAGGGTAACGTTTCAATTCCACCGAAGGAATCGACTGTGGAACACGATTCTTCAAGCCACAAGTGACTTTTTCCTCACAAGGGAAAAAGGCATTTTCCTGGTCAACAGAGATTTCAATCGCTGATCGCTTAACAAAGCGTTCCATAATTGCATAAATTACACGTTTTAGGATCCAGCACAATGATTGGCCAATGAGGCTAATTTGATTGGAATTCTCTTAAAAAGGGATCTACATTGGATGCAACAGTTTTTGAAGAACGCTAATTTAGCTTCAAGGATTATTGCAATGCTCCTCAACTACCTTGAAACTATCAGACAAAATTAGGAAGCATATCTACAGCTCTAAGCGACACTGGGGTTTTCCAACCAACGAATAGCACAGAATTTCAAAGAAAATTGTTCCGACTAGTGAAAGAAATAAAATTGCCTCACCTTGCTGGTAAACCCTAATCTGAATAAACTCCACTCAAAATCTGTACAATATTCCAACTAGTAGCCTTAATTGCAGCTTTAAATGAACAATTTACAGAATGTAAACCTTCTGAGAGCAGACTAGCCTTTCCAAAAGCGAAAATTTTACTAACAGAAACTTGGTCGGGATTGAATGAAAATTCCTCGTAAGACACACAATTCCCGGCTTTTCCTGGTCGCCGACTACCCTGTGATTTGATACTAGTTTTGAATTTTAAAGATAATTGGTAATCCTCACGAGGTCAGTGTCGGCTTCATCCTGTAAAGAAACTAACTTCTCTCTTGCAATTTGGTTTTTAACGTCCAATGTATGTCAAGACCATGAAGAAGAAACCAATCCACATCTCTAATGTACAATGTATAAATAATCCTTTCATTTATCTTGTTTCATTCGAGCGTGGAAAATTATGATTCACATACCAATTTATTGTCGTCTGGGGAACTTCCCCTGATTTTAAGGTCACATCAGTGAAATAGTTATTTGCTGCCAACAATTCGAAACTGGTACCTTTATTTAAACCTTTTCTGCACCGTGTAAACGACATTTACACCAAACGAAAGTATATAAAGTTTGGTTTAATCTGCTAATAAAACACTTGCATATTTAATACTTGACTTTATTGTCTGATTCATAAAGGCACAATGTGAAGATGCACTGAAGGAGACATGACTGATCAGTCTTGGAAAACAAAAAATATCCACTTGCTACCACATCATGCTGGATGCCATTTTAACTTTTATTACAAAATATAAGTAGTTTATAATAGCTACTAATTATATACTTCTATATGTTAATATACAATTATGCTAAATAATCATATCGTGTTTCAATACATTGTAAAATTTTACAATAACTCATTCATAAACAAGTTTCTGATACAGACTGTTTGAAATGAATCCTGAACAGAATGTTATTTTAAAAATGTTACTGGTACGTTAATACGATGTGATTTTTCAAAGTTTTATTGAGTTATACGCCCTACTAATATCGGACCTGTCACTGATTGAAATAAGATCCATTTTTTACCAATACACTTACAATTAGATGGGTAAAAATTAGAAGTATGGTAATATTATAGAGACTAGATACTTATTGTTTTCTTACCTGTTGGTGTGCGGCTTATTCTCTTGTATTCTAAACACGGACAAATCAATACAATCGTGATATATTTCGCGAGTCGGTGCGCTCGCATTGTCAAACGATGGGGAAAATTAAAAAGATAGGTTATGTGGTAATGAGTAAGGTTCAGAATGCTGAACTGCTTGTTGCAAGCACTAGACCCGGAAGCGATGTCATAGTCTGGCAACATTGTTCTTATACTCTGTCTAGTAGTAATCAAGGAAGTCCAAGAATTTTATAAGAATCGGATGAGGAGGATAAGAGTCGTCACGAATTAGCTGAGGAAATTAAATGTCTTCGTGCAAAATATGAAATTTTGAAGAAAACATTGGATGTGATATTGAAAGAAAGAAACCACGCTGTAGAGGAGAAATTATATCTACAAATGGAGCTTGAAGTTTGCAAATCAGAGTTAGAAAAATTGAAAAAACAATGACTCCTTATTGGATAATGCTATGGCTTAATTGCATCAAGAATTAATACGATGATGAAGGAACTTTTTTTTTTTAGGTCTAGTACGTTTAACAAGCACTTCAGCATTCTCAACCTTACTCATCACCACATAACCTATCCTCTTAATTTTTCCCATCGTTTGACAATGCGACTGCACCAACTCGTGAAATATATCACGACTGTATTGATGTCAGTGTCTAGAATACGAGCGAATAAGCTGCACACCAGCAGGTACGAAAATGTCAGTTTTCTATCCACGAGATTTGTTAGATAGATACTTATTGGCTTATAACATTGTGCAGTAACAGAATATAAAAATTGTATAAATTGCTTTTCCTTCTGGTTTATTGTAGCTCAATTTTTCTTATATGTCCCTTGATAATAGATTCTGATGAAACTGTTAAACCGCATCCACCACGCGCGTAGAAATATACTGACAAATATAAAAGATAATTACAATGCGATCAGTACTAGTTAACACGTTAAATAGCACAGAAAAAAAGAAAGAAAGGAAATTAAAAGCACATGAAAATGACGAAGCAAAATCTGGAAATTGGAAACTTTTGATAGGAAAAGAAATAAAAATAACACTCTTTACAACTCAGTAAATCGGAAATTGGGAATTAAAAGTTCGCAACATACATCACTTGCTTTTCTCTTGGGAAACCCACACTGTTGGGATCATATCCCCAAGAGCAACAAAGAAAAGATTCTTGTATTATACGTGAGCACTGACTCAATATTATAAAAGGATACAAATTCAACATGTTTATTCTTTCAACTGAACTACACATGGTACTTCTCAATGACATATATATCACGTAATAGCATGCTTCACATGTATGAATGTATCAAATATGAAATTTAGATGCACATTTATAACGTATTTCGAATTAGAAACCAACTAAAGTCCGATTTCTGAAAGAAGTCCTATGAGCCTACCTGCTGGAAAGGCTTGAGCATCCTCAGCAACCATTGTATATACATTATTTGTATCATCTGTTGATGAGCTGATAAACAAAGAAGTCTGAGTAGGAATGCATCACTACAAGCTGAAGCTAGTGTAGTTGAAGTAAGTCAAGCCAAAGAACTTCCTTCGAAAAAAGACTTTAGCTACATCGAATCATAATCTAGAAACTAACTGCAGTTACAGAAGGATAATTGTTGCCAAGATACTACGTCAAAGTATCTACTACATTAAATTTTTCTCCTCGTTTGTGTATTACATATACTAAACAACACACTACCACACTTTTGTAAAAAGATAATATGAAAGAGTTGCTCTAGGTGAAGATTACTTCTTCACCACTACAGAACATACATCCAAAGTTACACGATAGTTTTAACTTTCCCATAGAATTCACGGTTCTGGATGTCACGGAGTGGGAGACAACATGGTATGATGTACATGGAAGTCTAAAACACACACACAAAAAAAAGTACCAAAAATAATACCTGTACTACGAAGATTCTAGTAAATGCAGAAGACTGTAAATACTATACATGTGCTGTTACAAAGTGGACTTTTGCTAGAAGCGTTGTGATATTTAAATACGCCACAAACAAATATATGTACCACTAATGAAATCTCTAAATTTTGGAACCCAATTTTGTAACTTGCTGACAGAAACTGAGAAGTGCCCACACTACTCCGCATGAACTTGACATACATTATCCATCTGTTTTCTTTCTTTCTTTTTTTCCCCCCCTCTCAGATGCGCTCCATGAGCATGACAGGTTAAAATTTGTTACCGAAATCAGTCATTAGAGGTAGTTTTATCAAGCATGATAACACAGGAGGTAAGATTTTTTTTAACAAAAAGTAGAAGTTAATTAAGATACTGAGACTATTAAGATCTACTTAAATACCTGTAACTGAACTACTCTTACTTGTTCTTTCTTCGAAGAACACTCAGATTCATACAAAATGCCTAAAAGTCCAAAAGAAAGTTGTAAAATGCGGTAATACCGAACCTACATTTTACACAGAAAGCGTTGATTAAGTCCAAAAAAAGTTGTAATGCGGTAATACCGAACTTATATCTTGCCCAGAAGCAAAATTACCATTTTGCACGTTCTGCTTGCCATATATACTTGTTCGGTGTTGCCAAATTTTGTCACTTTTCACACTTAGAAACTTTTTGCATCGACATTTAAAAAAAAAATGAAACTGGGTATGTTAAAACTAACGCGGCAGAAATACTTTCGTAGACAACGAGAACAACTTTCTTGTAAGGTAACCATTTTGACGTTAAACAGTTTATATTAAGTTCTACGCATACTCGTCAGCTCTCCGTAACAGGGATACCACCAATACATAAGTAGTTAGAACTTTCATGTCTTCTTCATACACTCCGGGGCCTTTCATACAAAATTCATATGTAAAAATCTTATTGTTTTAAATTCATAAAGTATCCATATTACATACAATGCTTTTAAATATAATCACGTAACTTGCATTTCATAGTAAACTCTTGAGAGAGAGATATTAAATCAAAGAAAAGATTACATGTTTAGCTGCTGGTGTGAATACTTACAATACATATTTCTAACACTCAAAAACATTGAAAATAATTTTCATTTAAAAAATAAAAGATTACTGGTAATTATAATCCTTTAAACATGAAACACTAGTAGTAATAGCTGTTTCTTCTCAAATAGATTGAAAGCGTTATACAGCCTAATATTATATATAAATCTATCAATGATTTATTAACATTTACTTTTTTCTCATTAACTACTATTCTTTTAAAAGTCCCAAGCAGTCCACCAAACGTATGAGGATTAATTTTCCCTCTGTACAGAATATATATTTACATTCTCATCTACACATTCCAATGGAAAGACTGGGTCTGTTATGACTAAGAACTTCGCACTCTTTACCCAACAGAAGATGTATCGATTTCCTTTCTAAATAGAACGACTTGTCTTTTTTTATATTTATATAACATGTTTATATATTTAAAACTTTCATAACTGGAATATAATATTGTACTGTGGATAATGTAACATGTGCATGATAAAATGTTAACTATTGAAGCTCCTCGAGAATTCAGTACTACTTTATTTCAGGCTAAACGCATACATAGCACTTCTTATATACAATGAAATTCACACGCACTCGTGTATCTAGATTTTTATCTGCACGCTCACTTTTATAATAATAATAATAATAAATCCTCTTTCACACAAAATAATAACACATATATTATTCACTTGATTTCATATAAGCTGAAAAATAAAACCGATCTACTTTGACCTCAGCACCGCATACTTTTTTTTAAATATATATATATGAAGGAACCTTATACAGTGTGCACCAAAAGGCAGTGTAATGCCCAGATGTTAACTTCATCCGAATTTCATTCCAGCTTTTATCTCAAACATACGATTAGACGGATTCTGTATTGGAAGATAAATCTCTTTCGGCCTTCCTACCCTACGCCATACCTCTTTCCAGAAAAGAGGAACTGGGCAGGGCCCTTTTCTTTTTATATCAAAAGATGAAATAAGTTAAAAAAAAAACTTCAGTCAATAATTTGTGATTATGAGCCATGTTCAAATTCTTGGTAACCTTCGGCTCCTGTAATGATCACATCAATCCAGATACGCATCGCTTCAGCATTTGGCGCCATTAGGTAATATGTTCTTTCCATGGTTTTTACACAAAACGTTAACTTCGGATTTGGGGACTTCATCAAATTGAGATGGTCCACATAAACTTCTTCAATGGCCTGGAAAATAATAATAATAATAATACATTTTTAATGTTAACTTTTCGCATCAAATCTAAGTTCTTATGCAAAATTTGACTGATGTGCATACAGAGTGGAGAGAAGTAACATTGCCTTACCTTGACTCTCGAACTTAACCCTCTGAGTAGAAACATCATTTAATGATCTTACTGATAATCAGTTACGAGCGTTTACGCTAATCTACTCGTTCGCATAATTACGTAGGATGGAAATATTAATTCAAGTAAAATGCATATACGAGCAACATCTCTTGGCGAGACAAAACTTAAGATGTCGTTTGGCTGGTTCAAAGGCGTGGCGGAGCGTGTCACCAATGAGCAATGTGGACCACGTTCATCCATTTAGATGATAATGTATGTGGGTAAAGATGAGTACGATATTAATGCGAAAATCTTCTTTCATGATGTGTTTTTATTTAAATTAAAATTATCCTTATTCATTTGTGCTGAATTAAAAGGGTATCGAAAACACACGTGTATTTCTTATTTTGACCTCTGCAAATTGGTGTCCAAATTTTATCCAACTGTCCATGATCCTAATGAACATTTCCGGTAGTATTTTTATTGTATTACACAAATCTGCTAAAGCTGACTTTGAAAAACACTTTCTTTTCTTTCTGTGTTTTATATATCAAGCCTTGTTTTTAAACTGTCCCATTTGTGCGCTAAATCGACCGTCTCCATGTTGTGGCGTAAGCAATCTGGAGACGGCTTGTCATTGAGCTAAGGGCAACTAACTTACTAGTTGGTTAGTTTGTACCTAGGTATTGCTCAAAACCGATCGCATAAATAGATGAACAGAAATTGTGTAAAGTGGTACCTAGAATTCACGTATCTAAAGCACTTATATTTAACTTCGAATCCCCCTTGAATCGTATTAACCATTTCAATAAGCCTGGCTTCAAAGTTCATTTTTGAATCGAATTTAAACTGCGAAGAATCGAGCCGCCGTAGCTCAACTCAGTGGAAGAGCGTTGGTGCAGGTTCGATATCAGCGGCTGACCATTCGGGAGGTCGTGGGTTCGATCCCAGCGACTGACCATCCTGACTGAGGTTTTTCCTCAGTCACACCAGGCAAATCCCGGGATGGCACCTTCAACATAGACCCTGGCTGACATCTTCCCGAATCCTTTCCCTTCCCCTGCTTCGACCTGAGCCTTAGATGCCTAAAAGCCATAAATAAAATTCAAATTAAACTGCGAAGATTAACGATTCAAGGTATGATATTCGGCACTTGAAGAAGTCTTTACACGCATTACTTCATGAAGTTCTTAATGTATACATTGGTATAACACGTTTCAATGAATTTTGAGCACACCACAAATTACAAATAAAGAAAGAACTAACATGAGAAATATGAACTATCCCAACTGGCGAGAAATTTATCACTAATTAATGTAAATTTCGCGTCTTTTTTTCTACCTTTCGCAGTGGCACTGTCCTCTAATAGCTATCTGCTGAACTCTGTCAAGGAGTTTGAAGGTGAGACGCTTTCATGTATAGGAGAGTTTTAACTAATGGCCTTTATTTGAAAGCGATACTCGAATGACTGCTGCCATTGAAAATTTTATGAATATATGACGCCAGGGAGCGGAGAGAACACTTAATCTCGTTTGTCCGCTTCCAGTCTAAACTCGTATGAACCAAATTTTTGGTTCTAACTCAGTTTTTTTATGCTTGCTATCAACGTTTTCATTTATGTCTTAATTCTTGCAAAAAAGATTATTATTTGCAGTATTTTTATTATATGCAGAGTACGGTACAGTATTATATGAATGACTCAGGAATTAAGGCTGAAATAAAAAAAAAGGACTGCACAGTGATAAGAAGCGTATAGAACTGAGTTAGAACTGGAAGTTTTATTCATATTGGATTGGACTGGAAGTAGACATATGAGTTTAAATGAAGAATAATGGGGCAAAACAACGTCACATTTTGAAAGTTGTGAGAAAGAAGCACTTTGGTGTAGGCCGATAATGTGCTAGAGGGCCAACAATAAACTGAAATTCCAGTGCTTACACCTTAAAACTTTGTTTTCTCACAAAATGTACATTGTGGCTTCCATGTTCACTTTCTCAACTTTCAAATTGTGACTTTGATTGCGTTTTCTGTACCCTT
>JAGDQP010046303.1:1041-15344 GCA_022664845.1 Lepisma saccharinum
AATAAACTAAAGAAAAAAAAAAAAAAAGTAAAATCCTTTCATTTCGTATTTGAACTTTACGAAAGAGCACTTAAAAGTATTATTTTACAGTAAATATTTATAGTTGACAGAAATACTGATCGACTAGTGATGTTTACATGACGTTCCCTACTCTAGGACCTACAGCGAACGTTCCAGCAAGTGGTTATAAAATTCTGACAAGGGAGGGTCACGATATGTTGTCGCTGACTTCCGAATCAAACATAGTACATCTGATAAAGAATAGTGAGATATGGAGAATTCCAAAATTCAAGGAGCGATGGACAAAGGGGAGCGGAGCTAGGGGGGGGGTATGTCGAAATTCACTGAAGTTAAATAAAGGATATATCCACAGTGATTTAGAATAAAGGACGCTACTTTCGGGAGGTGATTCCTGACATCGAAAGAAATAAAAAAAAAAGTTCCTATGAACATGAGTGGAATTCCGCTTAGTTTTAGAGATACGGCGTTTCCGACTTTGAGCCCAAATTTGACGCCTGGCAGTGGGAAGATATGAGTAATAAGTCAGAAACGACTCTGAATAAAAATTCCGTTTGCGGAAATCAGTTTCTAGCAACATAGTGGACATCAGGAGTGAAAACATTATCAGTGTTGCCAACCAGGTATAACATTTACATTTTTCAAATGGCATTATGTCGTGTTATTGGATATTTGACATCTAGTAATGATATAGAACACGCTTAAAGCATACACCACAGTGTTGCAAAGTACGGGTCAGTTCACCTGAAATCATCCAGCTCGGTTGCTACACCTCTTTCAAAAGAAAATATTGTTTTAATACTTATATTCCTTATATAAGAATAGTTCAAAACGGGTATTCTTTTATTTCTATCCCCATCGATAAATTAATTAATGGCAGCTATTTTTGCAGTCGTGTACAAAAAATGCAGTACTGCTTTATCATAGGACATTCAAACGAAAACAATTTCTTCCTTTTAACCTTTAAACGCCGATTGACGCAACTGCTGCGTCAGCGCTTTAAACTTCAATAGCTCAGCTCCTAATTAAGCTAGAAAGATGATCTTGTATCAATGTATTCCTGAAGGATCAATCTATCCGCCGATATGCATTTTATGTGTGTGGGGGTACCACGGCGCAGGGCGGAAGAGTGAATTTCGTGTTTTTTTCATCAGTTTTTTGGGGGCCATCCCCCTCCCTTTGGAGTACTCATAAAAATTGGTATGGGAAGCGATGAAGTAATCCACTAGCTGATAATACCCTGTATGTGCACTTGTTGGCCAATTTTTTAACGTAAATTACAAATATTTTCAGGACAGTTCCATATAAAACAAGATACCTTTTCACTGAATAGGTCAATTCCTGTTGCTGTATCTTCTACGGACAATAATGAAAAAATGATGTGCATATAACGTAATACTGTGGTGGTGGTGGAGGGGCAGCAAACGTCAAATTCGATGAATTTTTCTTCTACGCATAAACTTTTTTTTCCAGAAAATAAGTCCTACCTAAAACGATCACATTCTAATATCCTAGAGAGAGAGAATAATTTACTGTAGGAAAAAAAAAAATTCTTCCTTTCCACCCCCTACATTCTTCATGACAGGTTAAGCTAAAAATAGAATGCCAGCGAGCGCGTCATTGTTTACTGGATTTTTTTTCTTCTACGAATAGGGTGGGAATTGTATAAATGTTACCTCGTTGGAATCTCGTTCCATAAGCTTTCCAACGAGGTATCAATCATGACGCTGTGATCATTAGAGGGCTCAGCAGGGCCCCCAACGTGAGAGCCTACGATTTCGTTCTAATTGCTGCCTAGGATATAAAGGTTAAATTCTGCTTTATAATTTTGCATTTATCGTGCAACTATGCAAAAACATTTCGCTTTCAAAAACTTATGTGAACTAGTAAATGTAACTTACGCCCTTCTGCCGTGAAGGCGACGAATTATAGATGTCTTTGGCTACTTTTTTCGCCTGTTGCTCCTTTTTGTTTTCATAGTGGAATTATTGAACAGCTGACAATGTTCTTTACATATGCAAACTTCGCGTAAACTGCTGAGTTTATATTGGCCCGCTTGAATGGTTTCCCAAGTCATGTTTTAGGCGCACTTACCAAGCAGTGGTAAATAAAATAAATAGTATTCCCTCAACAACGAGAAAGTTTAGGTGTATTAAATGGGCACATTTTTTACTTGCTTTTATTTTATTGTATGGTTTGAGCACTTGGGGGAAGCACTACAGCGTGTGTGGCAGTATACTCGCTCTTTGGTCGGTCACCACAGTTTAAATATGTATATAAAAGACAGTCAAACGAACTCACCTGGCATTTGTAACGGAAGTAATGTATTTCCATGTCAATATTCTCCGCCATTGGCAACACAAATCTCTCACTGATACTAGCCGACGGATGCCTTTGTTGATAAAACTTATGGGACTGTGGCCGGAGCGAAGTCAACCCGTTTTTCTTGTACTACTTCGTCCGCTTTTAATGGGATCCCCTTCAGTTCTCTGAAAACATCGAAATCACAGGGGAATTGATGTTGGCTCTATGCTGGATGTTTCAAAGTCTGTCACCGATACTGTACCGCCTCGTCCTTTTGTATTGTTCGCTATGTGGGGCCAAACATTATCATGCAAGAGAATCACACGGTGAGGCAACAAACAAGAGTGTGGTTATGTCGTATAGAAGTCCACACTATGCTCCAGTATTGTGATGGCCACGAACATCACGCATCCTGCTGTGAGGAAGTATTTTACTCGGCGCTATTCTTGCTTCGACGCACCCATCCCGCAAGCGTAACAACTACGCGTTCCTTGGTCATTTAAAAAACGAGTTAAAAGAGTCACCTAGTTATTGCGAGGCATTATGAGTTATGGAAAATTGGAAAAGGTATGCCTCACGTGTAGCTCCATTCGTTGAGTCAGCTGATATTAGATTAGGGGTGTTTTGGAAGTTCGAAGTCAATTCCACCTGACATTACGGAATTTTCAATTTCCTCTGGGGATCGAACTCGGGACCCCTTAATGCCAAAAGGGGAATTGGCACTCATACACTGGAACAATGAACAACAATATATATTATATAGTTCAAAAAACTGAATTTCAAAGACCGATTAGTAAATTTCGAACACCCCTATATCGTGTAATGAATCTCTTCCTCCCCTACATTTTAACAACATAAAAAACTGCGCCTGCAGTGACTGTCAGTTGCAACAATGGAGCTTCTGTGGTTCCATAATCTACAATTTTAGGAGTGGTTAACAGGTGTCTCAAAGCCTTAGGCGTTTGCAACAAGCTTTTGGGGAACTTGATGCTTTTCGTGCAACCGGAGGATGAAAACAAGAGTGGATCACGAAAATAATCTATTGACATTTGAGGTTCAAAATCCTTCATGATTATGTTCGCGACAGGAAGGTTTCATCCCGATGGATGCTTCATAGTTTTACAGAAGAGCAAAAGCGCATCCCTGTTGAATGGTCTGAAGAAAATGCTGGCGGAATTCGACGGAGGCAATTCTAGATGAACTTTTGACATCGTTACAGGTGACAGAATCTAGATTTACCAGTTTGATTGCAGAATAAATAATGTGCATATTTCCCGATGAAACGCCGCTAAGGAAAGTGAAGCGGCCTCGCAAGTTTTGACAACTTTCTTTCCCAAAAGTGGCCATATCGCAACAGTTCCTCAGGAAGAACCAGACTGTTACTGTTCAATGGTCCACTACAGTCTGCCTGCCAGAGGTCCTCCCCACACCACGATAACGCATCTTCACCATTCAGTTCTTGGAGACTACAGAGGTTAAACTTATGACCCATCCTTCCTACACAACTGACTTGGCTCATGCTATTATTTTCTGTTTCCGACCATATACATGGAAAAGAGTTTCAAGCGCTGAAAATAAGCTGTTCATGGTCATGGAAGAGCAGCTGCAAAGGAAAATGAATGGAAAGAGTGTTTTCAAAAATGTTTTACGATGATACAAAGGTATATAGACTGCGATGGTGATTACTTTGAGAAGGAACAGTGTTTGTGAAATAAATCATGTGTTTTAATTTTTTAATATTCCAAGATTTTGCAGTGCATCTCGCAACTTTCAATATATCCTCACAACACGTAACTCTTGTCAGCCAATGCGCCTACAAGAAAGAATTTAACTACTTAACGTAAATTAGCAAACATATACAGGATAAACAAAGAAAACAACAGGAAAATAGTTTAATGCATGTTCTGTTTATTTTTTTCATGATCAGAACATAGCATTTTTTTAATATCGGAAACTAGCATTCTGCAAGAAATAAATTGCTTTAAGAAGCATAAGCTTCTTACTAGTCCATATTTTATAATTTATTATAAAAAAACAAAACAAAATAAAATCTCTTAAATATGAAGAAAAGAAAGAGAGTTTCAGTAGTATAGGAGAGAAAGTTCTCACATGATGTAAGTATAGTGTTCTATGAAGAAACAGACAAAGTATAGAACAAACTAAACTTAAGATATGACTAAAAGAAGACCATTTATCGCAGCTACTCAATACAGACAAGTCCAAACCTTATTATTATGACCTCTCACTAGTGACATGTTTATTTTTTTTTTACATGGTTTGCAAACTATGTTTGTTTCATTAATATAATTATTATATAAAAATAGCAACACCTCGGTTTTTAAGATGGGCATAATGAATATGTCAACATACATACATGTACAGACAGTATGGGACAGCAGTACAGGAACTTTACAGGATAAAGATTTTTTTCGCGGTAAACCATTATAAATATTACATATCATTCTCACTTTAACTTCAGTACATGATGTATGGTACCACATCCTGGATTTCTTGCATTACACCAACAAGAAACCATATTATTTAATTAGAGAAAACTATTCCCAATATATAAAATTTAGTTTCTGTTGATATTTACTATGTTAGTGGATAAATCGCTAAATATTCACCCTACAATTCTAGATAAATTGCATAGTTTTTCTTACACGTTTATGTCACTAACACGTCCATATATATATTTTGATATGGTTGAGATATGCTCTTTTTGTTCCTGCTTTACTGCTACCCATAGGCGTATAACGGTATCAGTGAAAACTACAGTTAACCACTACGTCAGAACTATCACCACCTGGTACAAAATATATTGTCAATTATGCTGAGGTACGAAACTAAACAACTAATTTCACTATGCCCATCGTTTTTTTTTTTTAATAAAAAAGAAAATATTAATTATCAACAAGTGATGAATGAAACCTTTTGTGTAAAAAAAAAAAAAAGTTCAAACTGTTGTGAACATTGGGAACGTGTTATATGTATAAACCCCTCAACTAATAATAGTATACGAAAATTGTCAAATGAATTATCAATGTGATGTTTCAAATGAATTATTAACAATTAAACTGTACATTTTTAAATTCTCCCAGTTTGCCTCAAAAAATCAATTTCCCACGTAAAAAATAATAATAATAAATTGTTATCTTTCGTAGTGTCATAGTACGTGCATTATGCACAATCCTTTTTTATGTAGAATACACGAAACGTTATGTTCCTCGCACACATGAATCAACAATATACAAAAAGACATTTTAAGAATTTATTCTACATGTTTTTGGCAACTTAAAAACGTTTATTGAAAGCATTTGCGGTATTTTTTCAGCGTTTAATCCACATTTTTCTGAGGTATTACTATGCACGGTACCATTGCAATAAATGCTCTATATGAACAGGTTCTGTGAGAAAATTGCTCATGCCAAATCCTTCGTTACTGATTACAACTTCCGTGCATGGAAGTTAAGAAACAGGACCAACATACAGCATTTGTCTAGCAGAACTGAAGTAAACTCTTGTGAATATCTGTCAGTACCACTGGCATAAACAAAGGTCAAACCCTCACAGATATCTGGCTGAGAGCTATCTTTGCCACCGAAGTTTACTGGATGGTAGACACTGTTATAACCTAATATGGAGGATCAAGTTAACGCTATGAAAAAATGAAGTGTTATGCAGCGTAAGGGACAGAAACTTGCCGAGGCTTATTAAGTTCCAAAACGTACGCCTACGAAAAACTAAAATATCGGCTGAATAAAAAAGTAAACTACGTCATTTAAAATCCTGAACACCAATGTTAAAATTATATCGACGATTAATGGAAATAAATCAAATAATGTTTTCTGGACCCGAGGGTATTTTGATATTCTAACCACCAGCTCCAAGATCTGGTTCACAATTGTATTTCAACTTTAATATTCCGTTACATATTGGAAAAATTGATTTACCAATTAAAAACATACAGAAATGCTGCTGCTGCACTTATTCAATGTTATCTAAATACTTCTACTACAACAAAAAAGGATTGTGCACATCCATTCGTTATTGTTTGTGTAAAATTGTAAATACCCAACTCACAACAAAAAAATACATATTTGCTATCATTTAAAAAACTCATGATAAAAAATAATATTTAGAAACCACAGAACGACCTAATTTGCTTATCTTTTTTGTGATTTTTCTTATAACATTCTGTTAACGAAGAACTAATAACTCTTATTTAAAATTCATTAATATTTCCCCCAAGTTTATGAGGATTGTCCAAGTACCCATAATTCTCTAAAAAAAAAAAAATGTGTTAAAATAATTAACACAAAGCAGAAAAAATATATGTATATAAACATACATACAAATACAGAACTCATTTCTATTCGCAAAATAGAAATAAATATGAATCGTCTATTGTTGCAAAAACGAGATGTACAACTTAGTTATGGTACAACTCGGATGCCAGACGGTTAATTAATTAATTAGTGTTAATTAATATAAAAAGTAATGCACCATACAAAACTACAACCTACAACGCGCTCAACTCTGGCAGGAGCACGCGGGGAATTTTGCGGTACACTGAAAATTCATTCTCTCTCATACAAAACCTGAGAGAGAAGATATTCCAATATATTCTAGCTTTGGTCAATAAAAATAAACAAATACAGTTACATAAAAACAAAGGAAAAACTTACTAACGAAAGATGCTATTGAAATAATATCTATATATCTACTTAACAACCTACGATGTTGCTATCATTAATATTTCTGCATATATATCAATTAATTCCTGTTTTCAGAACATCCAACACTAGTTTCGCTTAACATCACGTGTTAAGTTTTATCCGCACAATTCGTTCTATAAATAAAGCTATCAGAGTTATTTTACGAGCTTCTGAAAGGCTCCAGAATCAAACTAACACTTCATACGTTTCAAAAGAATTAAAATATACATATATATACACACACATAAGAATCTGCCAAAATATTTGGTAAATTCTTTTTTCTTTCTAAGAATGAATTAAACCCTTTCTACCTTCCGATATGGTTAAATGAAAACATTACTTTGGCCATACTTACAAGGAAGTTTTTTTTCTCATTGAGATATTAGTTTGCAAAGGAAGTTAATGGTGTGAGTCATTGTGAATATGAGTTTTGTGATGTATTTCTAATTTATGATACTCCCAGTATTGCTACATGTTACCGTATTTACCTGCAAAGATAATTATTCACCATTTAAGTAACTTTCCATACATTGTTATGTTTGCAAATTGTTTCTGATGTTTTGAAGGACAGTGATTCCAGTAATAATACAAGATTATATATTTCGATACCAAAACTTGTCATATGTTATGAACAGGAACAGACGCATGTCAAGCACGTCTGGCTTAATTCGTAATAACTACTGACTGTGAAATGCAGCACTGACATTTGAACTATTGCTAGAAAAAAATGTTACAGACATTTTTCATAGACTCCAAAGTTTATTTCGTTGTTATATTAAACGGTAAACTGACCTTGAACTAATGGTGGGAAGGTAAGCGCAGCCACCATATGGTGCAGATTCGGTGTCACGCGACTTTAATCGGTGCAAAGTATCTTTGAACCATTAGAGTCTGCCTCGTATAACCAGAATTGATTTCAGTTCGATTTTGGCGTTCGACATAAGATCTGCACCGACGGTAACAAACACATTACCTTTATTTTATGAAAAATATTTTTTACGAGCAGTTTAGCATTGTGAAAACTTGCTGTCGGTGGAAGAAAGAACTCTGTCATTAAAGAGATGTTTAAAAATGTACTTAAGACGGTGTCTCGACATATAATCAGTTTCCTCTAATTAGTTCCTTTTTAGGATACCCAGATCGAAAGAAAAACCACACGTAATTTTTCCTGTAACGATTTAAAAACACTTTAAATGAAACAATATTCTCTTGGCAGGTAAATACGGTAGTTTTCTGTGAGTTACCAGTAAAAATTTAATTAACTGAAAAGGTATGGTAATTTTTTCCGTTTTACGGTACAAATGAATACGAGGGTTATTTGAGAAGTAACAAGCCTACCTGGAGCGCATTTTAGACATTATAAGTTCACCTGTGCGTGGCACAACTATTGCCATATATTACTGTACCCTCTTGCAAACTGCGGGCCACTACTTTCGAGAAACGTCCAGGAAAACTTGAATGGAGTATGATTTTTCTCCAAGACAATGCGCCTTGCATTAGTCGCACCTCCTTACAACAGATCCATGGATGTGACTGAACAGTTACCCCAACCCACCTTACTCGCCGGACTTGGCATCATCAGGCTTTTACTTATTCCCTTAATTCAAACGGTATTTATAAGAACATCATTTCCACGGTGACGACACAGTCACTGCCGCTATCCGTGAATGGTATGAGGACCAAGACGATCGTTTCTTCTTTGTAGGTTGGCAGGTCTGGAGTATCGCTGAGAGAAGTGCATCACACTCAAGGAAAAATACACAAAAAAGACAAATCATTCGCCTGGGACAGCTTCACAAGCAGGATCAGTAGTTCTCGAACAACCCTCGTACTAAATTCACAGAATGATCGAAAATAAATGTTATTACAAAGTGACCACACATGTATATATGCTACTGGAAATTTACTTTTGACTTGTGTTTGTAGACGAAAACAGATATTACATTTATCGTGTGACTCAAAACTTTCCTTATACTTTCAATCTACAGGGTTCTGTAATTTAAAAACAAATCTATGCCGTTCATTGGATTCCATTTTCCTAGTATTATAATCCGAAACAACGTGCAATTATCTTCAGTATACACAGCAAGCTTTTCGCCCCTTACCTAGAAGTGTCTTCTAGCGGCGACGAAGGTTTATTTTAATATGAAATGTGTAACTTAACTGTAGATTATGTATACGAAAATATGTATAAATGTGAAAAAGACAAGTATATTATGCTAAAAGGTACATGTTACCACTACCGTTATGTATACACACGGATATTTTGTATTCAACTGTATACTTACCGGTAGTGACAACATGTGCACATTTTAGCATAATTTATTTGCTTTCTCACGTTTATACGTATTTATTCACACATAAACCGAAAACCACACAATATACCATTAAACTACATATCCCATACTAAAAGAAACCTTCATCGACGCCAGAAGACACTTTCAAGTACGAGGCGAAAAGCCTCGCATGCTTATTGAAGATAACATTCATGAGGGCTGATAAAATGTTTATTTTGATAGGCCCTCTGTGTGTAATTACAATGTTTTTATGTGATAGTAATTTGGTAGAAGTTTATCTTGTTATATAAATCATTGAGAACGATACGAACTGAGTATTAAAACGTAATGCTATAAAAACATCAAAGCAGCTTTTGTGGACGAGCACTTTACGCAGAAAATGTTGCAAAGACTGATTGATGTTTACTGAAGCAGCATTATGGAAGGTTGAGCACATTGTTTGGTTTTGCCTTCTGCCAGACAGAAATGACGGCCCCACTTAAAAAATTCAAACACTATATTTAGGTCATTACGTAGCGCTGTGGAAAACATAGGTTTACAATGGATACTCGCAGCAAAGCACATTATTTTCAACTAGTGTCATTTTGGGAGCACTACCAGTAGTTTCCGATCTTCAAAGTCACATTGGCACATTTTCAAAAAACTCAGCAGTAAAAATGATATGTCAGTGAAATCCCTGCATCAAACAATGAACAGACCGTATGTAGTAAAGAGAGAACGTTAAGATTTAGGAAAGCTTCTATAGGAAATATGATACCACGAGTGATAAAAGCAGGGCAATGTCTAAAGGTGTGTAGGTAGAATTCTTTCAATCGAGATATGTTCGAACACCAAGTCCTTAGCAACACTAGGTAGTATGTGCAGGTTTAAACCCCATGCTAGTCAGTCAATCTAATATTTTCCCAGTAACTTTCTCAGTTTCACCAGGCAATGTTAATGGGGTTTACACTAGAGGTCTTGGCCGTTACCTTTCCCTCTCGACGAGAGAACAAATAAATTGAAAGTATAATGAAAGTTTTGAATCACCCTATTGAAGTCTATTAATTAAAATGATGATGATGATGATGATATTAATGAAAAATAAAGAATGATGGCATGAAATGAGAACTAGAAATTAAGAAATGCTAGCTTACGGGAAGTTCAGCTACCTTAACTCTAAAAACAGAAATTCTTAAATATTAGACTCAGTCGCCACAGAGTTACGACGTTTCTTCTCTTTCTACAAGAGTGTAACAGTACAAAGAAGTTAGACCATTTTTTTTTTCTTATTATGAGTACGAAAAATCTCACTTTTTCTGTCAAAATTATGTCCCAGGGACATAATGAAAGTTTCCCCACTGTCCACTTCTTGTTCAACGAGGGTCCCTTCTTCTATTAGGGGAAAACTTCACTACCGAGAAAAAACAATTGACGTACTTTTCCCACGCACGATAACTAACAAAGATAAGTTAACGTTTAATATACACTTACTTCAATTTCAAATTACAAAGACGAAACGAAAGGTTACTTCTAGCAGGCAGTTTTATACGATCGAATCGAAACAGTTTGTGGTTTTAATAGAACAAACGCACAATTCCTTGAGCACAGTATAACCACTAAATAAGTATTTAATAAGTTACTAAAAGTACAGAATTTGTTCTGTATTATTTCCGAAGTCACCAAATTAAGAACAAAATGCGTATTTAGTACATTGTTTTTGATTAAGAACAGAAAGCAATATACATTTTAATTAACTAACAAGCTGTGTTCTTGTAAACACACTTTCAGGAAATTATTATCTTTAATCTTTAACTCCGCAAAATTTAACATTATGGTTATTCTGCACCTGAACGGGACTGTTACCCTCATATATTTTCATTTACTCATATTTTATTTCAAGTTATGACATTCGAGGACCTGTTCCAACTCGCTTTTACTCTTATTTTTGAAAGAACAATATACCGTGAACAATACTGCTCCAACTCCTTCAGTTTTCAATGATGCAATCCTACAACTTTTACGTCCAGCACTTTACTGTGCCTGAGATTTGCCACTTTTCAGCCAAGCAGCAAATTTTAACTAGACTGCAATGATTTCATAATCTCAATGCCGTAGTACACCGATGCAAGAAATCTCTCTCCAAAGTTTTGACATAATTCGCCTAATACTAAGGTGACTGTCTAACTTAAAGCATCACGGTAAGTACAGCCCTTCAGTGACGCTTGTTTCGAATCCTTGCAGGGTTGCAACTTCAAGTTCCCATGTGCATAAACACCTATGCATGTGACACATGGTGCATTATTTTGGTATATATGAACCATTCTATACTGCGTGTGTTCCTTGTTTCCATACTGAAACTTCAACATATGGCTTTCATAACAAATGTGCACATCATGTTATAAAAGTAAGAAATGCAAACCGAATCGTGTGATGTTCTTTATCAGGCTGAAAGGTGAAGGAATACTTCCCCTATGATAAAATAATACCCTTCTACGTCAGTACAGTTCATGAGAAATACACCTACATACCTTCTAATGCATACAAATATGTCTCCTCGTATATTACTCCGAAGTTCCTTCAGTACAAAGACCTACATTGCTTAGTTCGCATTCGCTTCCGTGCAAACTATGCCTATAACATGTGCTACTGTACAAGCACCAACAAGATTAGTCAATCGACCGAGCACCAGTGGTCCACGAATCGCCACTGGAAACTGGACAGCGCGGAGCAGTTCAATATCCTGCTCACACCGTCCTTTAAGACTGAGGGGATTCCCTCATTGACACTCGGAACTTGCCCGCTGTCGTATGGCCGCCTAAGTCAAGCCCAGATATATTTCCTTCTCCCACGGATAATGTTGTTACGATAAAGTCGGTTAATTAAGACCAAATTCTCTGTGTCAAACAGCTATCAGACTGAGAGACATTTCGTCGATCTGCTAAAAACCACTCGTCCAGTGCAACCTGGGTTCATAGTAGCAATGTAAAAGTGGGTCACGAATTGATAATTCATCCTACCATCACGTCCACATACCAGAAATCAGATTGGAACAGATCCTCAGTAGTGTTGAGCACCAGCCTGACAGAAGCAACACTCTTATCTTTGCTAGATATTGTGGTTAAACCCGTCGGAATATAATTATGCCACCCACTAATTATTGTTTCCTCGGGGATGACGTCAACGTTTTTTCTTTTTCCTTTTCTTCCTCGGTGAAAAAGATCCTCGTGATTACAATGTCCCCAGTCGACAGTGTCTGGCAAGCAACATCAGCACTTTCGACTTTCTTTGGCACATGATCGTCGCTGAGTCCTGTGATCTGATCGTGGATATGACAAGTACACGTGCAACAGTTGTCCAACGAATTATTTGAGCTGTTGTTTGTGACAACTGCTGTCGCAGCGGATAAAATGGCTTCCAATTTCTCGATCTTCTCGAGACGGTCCATTTTCCCATCCGACAGGATTTCATCCATCATATGCATGGATTCAGTTAAACTTGGAGAAGTCAGATTTCGTGGAGACATCACACCACCTGCAAGTAAATAAACAAATAGTAAGTAATGATCCAATTTCGCAAACACTGAATAAACATTTGTGTGTGTGTGCGCTCGCCTGTGACACTGGGAATGAGACCCAGGTCTTATTTTAACAACAGAACAGCTGATAATTTATTTTTTGAATAGCTTACGTTCAAACTTAGTTACCATTTTTTAATTGGGTTCACATGATTGAATTGTCCGAAAACAAGCATTCTTTTTTAAAAAATGTTAATAACAATACTGCCTAGATGTCAACTTTTTCCTAAACATCTAGTATGTGACAAGCCGGATTAGTTCTCCCAGAATTTTCAGTTTGGGAGGTTATAAAGCCAAAATTCGGAGTGTAAGTATACTTTTTTCAGATTTTCTATCGTTTACAAACGAGAAAGAAAAAAATAGGGATGAAGGGATTGGCCAAATTACGAAAATACGCGAATGAAAATTATAAACTGTACAGCAGTACACGATACTACCCTGAACAACAGAGCGTTTTAGTACGCGTAAGGTTAGTATGAACGCTAACGTAGCGAGTAGTACGAAGTAGTATGTAGTAATCGAGACCACGGCTCATAAGTAACCTTAATATTTGTAACAGTATAGACTAGCTGGATATTGGCAAAGGCACCTCGGACAAAGCTTTCCAGTCAATATAACCAATGTGGTTGGGACAACGTACTTCGACGGAGTTATGATGTTGGCTAAGACTACACTCACAAGAGGCCGTTACGATTTTGTGAATTGATTTCTGAAAATGCTTAGCAACATTCGATAGGGTATCCAAAGAAACACCGAAAAACAGAGATTTATATCTGCGGAACCTAATCAGGGATGGAGAGAAATGACGTCAAAGTTAAAGAAAACGCCTCCGCTCGGACACGACAAAAGTGAACGAAGACAATTGGGCCACGAATGATATCTCGGCTCCTTTTCTTTTTTGCAGTTAGGCCGGGATGGGGTAGGAGAGACGCTGTGGGAAGGAAGTCGGTCAGAGTCAAGTCTGAAAATGCATAGCATACCATTACACCACTCGATAATGATCCCTTGTTAGATATATAGAATAAATAACGCATCGTAGTACAAGTCTTCGATGTATTTATATCTTCAAGTGGACTACTAATGTAATTCGCAAACACCATTTCTGATACATCTACCACACGTAGCTAGACTTCGACACCACAAGAGTTTTGGTAAGTGGCTACAGGAAATCACTCGAATGTTCATACATAAACACAATCACAATTGCTGGACCTCACACGTTTGAAACCTAGGCATTTTTATATTTTAAACAAAAAGATTTAAATAAGTATTGTTAAAATTCTATTTTAAAAAAATGTCATCGATGAATAATGTTCGACTGGAATGGAATTAGTTTGTTTACGCTACAAATATGTCGATTTAAAGAGAAAAAAAAATCCCTTTCGGTAGTCCTACAGGCTGAGGTAGATTTCG
>JAGDQP010046305.1:3149-15343 GCA_022664845.1 Lepisma saccharinum
ATGTATGGTCCAGAATAAGTTGCATTGAAGCTTACATTTAGAGTTGTTCTTGCGGCGTACTGAATTTGTTGTAAAACATGCTGTCTTTGGAATGGGTGTAGGTTTTGAAGAGTGACGGTGATGAATTTGAGCAGAAGATCTACGGTGATTGGCTGGTAGATAGAGGTGATTGTGGATGTTGGTTGTTGATTGTTTTCTGTTGTTCTGAGTTGTACAATTAATTCTGGTTTATCAGGAGCTGCGGCCGGTGGTGCTTTACATTTGTAACTGTGCATTGTTGCAGGTGGTACATTTGGGTTGTTGCTGTAGATTTGTGCGTAGAATGAGATCCGGAACAGTATCCACATTTAGTGTCGTTTTTGCATTTGGCTGTCGGATGATCGTTATATTGTTGGAACTTTTCACACAGTAACGGCAAAGGTGGTGATGAATGAGACAGCTCAATACGGTATCTACTTCTGTATATATATATGCGCCATTTGAGAGAAGATCGTCTATGGTATCTTGGTTGTTTGTCAGTATGCGGATCATGTATGTAGCTCCTCCGGTCCTATTTTTATGCCTATACATCGGATGATAGAGTGCCCTTCATGTTTCAATTTTGTTTTGACTTATTCACCCGTCAGTATGGGGTCAGCTCCGCGGATAACAACAGAAAGTGTTGGAGATTTACGTGGAGGAGGTGCCTGTCTGACTGGTTTATTGTTGAGTTTTGTTAACTGTTTTTTTTTCGAATATTTCAAAACTGTGACGATTGCGTATTTTTGTCGCTGGATCCTGATCTGTTGACTGTATTATCATGCCGTTCCTAGTTGGTATAATCCTACTGATTTCGTTTCTAGAAAAGTATTTGATGAGTTGCTGGAAGAGAATTTTCGGATTGCGAAATTTTTAATCGAAGTTTGTCAACAGGAATGAATGATTTGGAGTCAGTACCGGAAATTGTTCATGATTGTCTATGTCCATTCTATTTTCGGTTTCCGAGCTTGATTCGCTGATATTGTGTAGTTTCTTCGTTGGTGGTAGTTCCCTGTCTCCTTCGTTTCTAATGATTGGTGATCTTGATCGAGTGCGAGGCGTTTTTTTCTGCTGTGCGTTTGGGATGATCATGAATGGTTCCGAGTGTAGAGTATGGTGGAGGTCCTGGCACAACTGGTGGTAGTCTATGTTGCATATGATGTTGGTCTGCCATGATGATGACTGAGATGAGGGACAGAGGCACTAGGATTGTTGTCAGATATGTGCAGAGTTTCACGATGAATTGTCCTTTAGCTCTAATGTTAGGTATGATGATAACAGAAATGATCAGTCACTGTGCAATGACTGCTGTGATCACTCAGACTAACTCCACCCTTCGACTCTGTAAAGAAGCCGTCAATCCCAATTTAGACGTACACGTACTGTTCTCGCTCATGCGTGTTCTACACAAGGTCCTCGTAAGTACGCTAACCATCTAAAGCTAGGCTAGGTTAAGTTATCCACACCGTTTCCTGACATGTTTATTTAAGTTCCTTGACTCATTAATTGAATGTGAGACTTTACTTAATTACAATGAAAATACATTATTACACATTGTTAAATTACATTGTGCTGATAATATCAAACAATAAACTGATTTCTGTAACTTTCATTTAAGTTTGTACCTTCAAAACAACATTAGTACAGTAGCGACATCTAACGAGAAACTCGTGAACTTCGTGGCAAACATAGGCAATGCGCTAAACACGGAGAACAAACATTTGGCATCTTTTTTAACTTTCTTTCGTGACATAAACATAAAATCAGATTAATAAATTAATATTAAAAGAAATAAATCTCATCTCGAATTTCATCTCATTCAACTGTACTATACATGCACCATATCATAGTGACAGATCAGAGGAGGGTTGAATACGTGAAGTTGGATCAAGTGAAAATGTTTTATCATGTCACAATACGTCGGCGTACTTCATTTCAGCGGGATGCTTAAACAATTCACTCTTAACCTTTCCCGAGGCGCATGTCTAATCTTCGATTGTTTTTCAGAAACTGTTATAACCGTGTCTATTAACAATGAAAATAAATCAATAACAATACAAAATACTCACAAAGAACATGAAACACAAAAGACAGCAGCCGACCTGGTAGCTGTGTGGGTTAGGGCGCTAAGCCAGCGACTCGAAGCTCCCGGGTTCTAATCCCGGTTGGGGCATGCATGTTTGTGATTGTTGATTTTAACTACAACCTGGCGGATAATCGTGATGGGCCGAAGTCAAAAGTTAAATGGCCCATACAAAATAAACTTTACCAAAGTTTGACAAAAAGCAATACACATAAAAGACATACCAACACTCAACACTTTGAACCATTCGAACACACTTTTTTTAATCGCTGCCACACAGGAGTCCAGTACAGAACTTGTTCGTTTTCCTAGTTACTCATTGAAACTAAAAAGAATACTGTCAAAAGATATCAAGAGCTTAATTTTAAGTGGCTTTGTCTTGTAACTATCCTTATAATTTATTCTTTCGTAGGTGATTATTTCTCATTTGCACAAAGACAGCCAAAAGTCAGAAATACGGTTGTGTGGGTTGTCTAACCGAAGCACGGAAATGGATAAATTCATACCCCGTGCCAAAAAAGGGAGAAATTACCTAAGAAATTCTAATATTGGGAATTTACTGACCACAGGCGAGTTTTGCGCTCAATCGAATTCCGAAAAAGATAAAAAAATCTTTTGCGGATTGCATAATCACGCCAATGAAAATTTCCATTCCTTGAGGCTAGGGCTGTTCGATTTTGAAAATTGGAAATCGAAAATCGGTTTCGATATATCAAATATCGAATTTTCGATTATAAATCGCAATCGTTTTTTCCACTAACAGTGAAATCGATTTCTCGACTAAAATCGAAAGGATTTCCTCAATTAGAATCGAAACCGATTTCGAAGAAAAATCTACCTATTGAGATCGGTACGATACCTATGTATATATTTATATACATGCTAGCGGCCATAGTTTTGAAGATATTTAAACCAAATTTCATTATGTTATTTCTAAGCTTAATAGCTCGGCTAAGCTCATTAATGAGCAAAATCGGCCCACGGGAGTGGCTGGGCGACGGGGTTGAAATTTTGGGCAAAAAATATATATATCAGCTTTTACGGATTTTAGAGGGAAATTTGTCTGCATAAATTATAGTAATCCCTAAGAAGTTTACGGTGACACCAACGATTCAGGGGTTGTGGGGGTACGAGTGGAGATGAGGGTGGTTCTGGAAATTCGAAATTTTTAAAACCACGTCTTGTGAAGTATCGTAGAAGATCTTGAGGATTAATCTATAATTAAATAATTAGTTTCTCGATAGTGATCATATAAGACGAAATTTGAATTTTTGAAATTAAAAAAAAAACTTCGGGATCTACTTCAGACATCGGCCTGCCGAAAGTTTTTTTTTTATGAAAACCGAAACTGAATTTTCGATTAAAATTGAAATCGATTTTTCGATTAAAGTCGAAACCGATTTATCTGATTAAAATCAAAATCGACATTTTCTATACAAGATCTAAAATGATTTTTCTATTAAATTCGGAACAGATTTTTCGATTAACATTGAAAGGTTTTTTTTTATTAAAAATCGAAATCGATTTTTTATAACAACTGTAATTATCAATTTAACATCGAAAGCAATTTTTAGGTAGATTTCGAAGAAATATCTAGCTATTGAGATCGGTACGATATCTAAGTACTCGAACAGACCTATATGTGGCGACTCTCAACTGTCAGTCACTTGCAGGAGAGGATAAATTAGAAGAATTTCAGAATGAACTCAAGAGGATTAAGTGGGACGTCATAGGACTATCAGAAGTGTGGAGGAAGAATGAAAACCAGTTGGAACTACCGTCGTCGCACACGTTCTACTTTAAAGGAACAGAAAAGGAAAACCGACAGGCGTTGGCTTTATAATTAATAAAGACCTGAAGTCACGGATCACAGAAATAGAAGGAATTTCAGATAGAATCGCACGAGTAGTAATAAAGATAAACAACAGATACAGTATAATCTGTATCTGAAGAAATTGTACAAGTGTATGCTCCAACAACCTCAAATCCGGAGAAGGAAATCGAAAACCTATACGAGGAGATACAGAAGATTTTGGATATTAGCAAATCACATTACAAAATTATAATGGGAGGCTTCAATGCGAAACTAGGAGCCAAGCAGCGCAGTGACACGAAAGTGGGAAACTTTGGATTTGGCAAAAGAAACAAGAGAAGACAGAAGTTAGTGGAATTCTCAGAAGCCAACAGAATGTTCATTTCTAATACATTTTTCAAGAAGGCGCCCCAGAGGAAGTGGACATGGAGAGGCCCAAATGGGACCAAAAACGAAATAGACTACGTTCTATCGAATAACAGGGTAATTCTGCAAGACGTGTCTGTTCTGACCAGTTTCAAAGTCCCGGGTGACCATAGGATGGTGCGATAAAAGTTGAAACTAAATACTAGACTTGAGAGAAAGAAGCTTATCAGAGAAAACCTGCCACTTTTAGATCTGGAAAATTTAGGGAAAAACAGAGAGAGACATTCGAGATAGAACTAAGCAACAGATTTAGCGCCTTGGATAAGTTGGAGGATGACGAAGGCATCAACAGCAGAAATAAAATACTGACTGACATAATACGAGAGACAGCCAAGGAAGTAGCAGGTATCAGAAAGAAAAGAGAGAGCGAAATCTCAGAAGAAACTAAACTCTTGATGAAGAAAAGAAGGGAAATGAAAGAAGAGGAAAATTACATAAAAAGCATTGAATACATAGAACTAAATAAAACCGTAAGGAAGAAAATAGGAGAGGATGTACGAAGATATAACGAAAATCTTGTTAGAAATACAATCGAGGAGAACAAGAGCCTGAAGAAAACCAAACAGCAGTTCATGATAGGGAAAAAGCAAATAATTACAGTTAAGAGACCAGACGGGACCGTAACACGAAATAAGGAAGAACTTATAAACATATTTGAAAATTTCTACAGAGAATTGTACTACCCCAAGGAAGAACTAGGAAATTAAGGCTCAGAAGAAAATTATGTAGAAGTTCCAGGCGTAATTACAGAAGAAGTGGATAAAGTAATTCGAGCTATGAAGAACGGAAAGTCGCCAGGAGAAGATGGACTCACAGCAGAGGTGAAACATGAAAGAGAAACTTGCGAAATTATTCTCAATATGTCTGAGGAAGAGAGAAATGCCCAGAAGTTGGAATAATGCTGTTATCATTTTGTTGTACAAGAAAGGGGACAAAGAAAGCGTCGAAAACTACAGACCAATTAATTTACTCTCAATTCTGTACAAAATGTTCACCAAATTTATTTTGAATCGTATTGAACGGGACTTGCATTTTAACCAGGGAAGGGAACAAGCCGGATTTTGTCGTGGATTTAGCACAATGGATCACATACAAACATTGAATGAAGTTATGGAAAGGACTAATGAATATGAACTTCCACTATGTTTGAGATTCATAGATTTCGAAAAAGCTTTCGATTCGGTCTCCTTGTCAGCAGTACTTAAATCACTTGAACACCAAGGTATCGAAAATGCCTACATCAAGCTACTGCGAAACATTTATTCGACTGGCACATCTGTCTTACTGCTAGACTACATCAAGAAAGTGAAAAAATTAAAGTTGGAAAGGGGCTAAGGCAAGGAGATTCAATTCCCCAAAACTGTTTTCTGCCGTCCTGGATAGGGTGTTCCAAAATTTAAACTGGTATGAAGTTGGAATTAAAATTAATGGCGAATATATTCATTGCCTACGGTTCGCTGATGATATATTCCTGTTTGCTGATGATATAGATCCAAAATGGCCGCCAAACAAACTGTTGTATAGAATGGAGAGCTTAAACCGCTGGAGCTAGCGAGATGAAATTTAGCATGAATGTACATCACTAGTAGGTTTCGAAAATATTAGAAAGTGTATCCAGAGACGGCATCTTGGTTACAAAATGGCGTCCTCTAAACATTCATTTTCCACACCGTTTGAGCTAGAGATACGAAATTTGGTATAATGGTACATGGTGACTATTAGGTTGGGAAAATATTGAAAAATGTTGAAAACGTCGCCTTTTTGGATGAAAAATGGCCGCTTAACCCATTGTTGTATAGAATATACAGCCTAAATGGCTGGGACTTCTGAGACAACATTTGGTGTGAAGGTACAATATCAGTAGTAGGTTACGAAAATGTTACATGATGTATCCAAACATTCCATCTTGTATCCAAAATGGTGAAAATAAAAAACTATTTTTGACACCGTTTGAGCTAAAGATACGAAATTTGGCATAAAGGTGTATCTTAAGTAGTCGTTTAAGAAATAATTACATTTTTTTTTAATTCACCATCTTGGAACCAAAATGGACGCCCAAATCATTTTCGAAACCGTTTGAGCTAAAGAAATGAAATTTTATTAGAAGGTGTACCTTAAAGAGTAAGTCACGACAATATAATAAAACATTAAAATAGTCACCATCTTTAATCCAAAATGGCTGCCCGAAAACCCATTTTCTAAACCACTAAAACTAAACAAACGAAATTTGGTATTAACATGTACCATGACAAGTAGGTCACAAAAAATGGTAGAAAATCTCATATGGGGCGCAACGCCCCCAAACCAGCATCCCTACCGAAGCAAAGGGAGTATATATTTATATTTACACGCAAGTAGCCATAATTTTGAAGATATTTGAACAAAATTTTATTATGTTATTTCTAGGCTAAGCTCGGCTAAGTTCGTTAATGAGCAAAATCGGACCAAGGGGGTGGTCGGGGCAGGGGGTTGATATTTAAAAATATATATATATATATTAGCCCCTATGGAGTTTAGAAGGAAACTTCGTCTGCCTAAATTATAGTACTTCCTATGAAGTTTCCCGTGACACCAATGATTCAGGGGTTGTGGGGATACGAGTGGGGGTGGGGGTGGAAATTCAAAATTTTTAAAACCACTTCTTGTGGAGTATCGTTGAAAAGCTCTTGATGAATAATTTACAAATCAATAAAAAGTTTCTCGATAGCGCTCATATAAGGCGAGATTTGAATTTTTCAAAATAAAAAAAAAACTTCGAGATCTACCTCAGCCTGTAGGCCTGTCGAACGGGATTTTTTTTCGGTTAAAATAGAAAACTGATTTCACGCATCACGAGTTGACATTCAGAATTTCCTTTTGGAATGTAATTGACTTATAACATCTCTGAAAATTTCAGAAAACGCCTGAATGACCTGAATTATGGATATTAGATAAAATACCAGTATAAAATATAATGCAAGCTACACCGTAAAAGTGTAAATATTGAAAGCAAAATATCGTTATTTTGGGTTTAGATCTAAATTACTGCAAAACTACTAGCCATATCGCAACATCATGATAAACATTTTTGTAGCATGTCATCTAAGAATTATAACAAAAAAAATAATCATGTTGTTATGTCTATCGGTTACGGAGATATAATACAATTTCTGAAATTCTGTAAATTTGTTGTTCCGGGGGATTGGGGTTACCTCTGGTGCTAGGGGTCGTCGGATCGATCCGTGCTCATGCCATGTGGGCTTTGTGGTGAACAAACACCGTGTGCGTGGATTTTCTCGGGGTGCTCCCGTTTCATCCCACTTTCTTCATTCCAGCAATTCATCCCATCATCATCCATACGGCCTGAGCTATAGTTGCCTAAAGGCCTTAAAATAAATTCTAATTCTAAATTCCGGGGGATTGGGGGGAAGGACGGGGAGTTTTGGGGAAATGCACCTCTAGCAGTGATGTAACAACTGGCCAAAATTCAGCTTTCCCCTAATTATTCCCGACATTTGCCTTTTTTTTATTTATTTCCTGGGCTATTTATCAAATAGAAGGAAAAGCGAACTTTCAATTCGAACTTAACAATTTGGGTTCAAGAGAGAGCGAACAAGTAACAACGAAAAGTAATCATTGGTTCGACATCGATTTATTACATCGTTTGTAACGTAAACAATTCCTATGCTCAAGGCCCTTTTTTTTTTTTTTAAATGCTCATTACGGTATAATGAGTTACTTCAGACAGGCAAGTACCTAGAAGTTTGTTCTGGCGGTGCTTGCATTGGCGTGGCATGGGAGGATTTCTCCTCTGGAAACTTACCCTTACTAAAGTTCTCTTGCCCCTTCTTGATTGATGGATCCGCCAATGAATTCCTATAGTAGAAAAAGAAGCACCATTGTGCGACCTCTCCCCCAAAGAAAAAAATGTCAATTCAAGCACTTGTTTTGGAAGGGGTCCACGGGCATTCGGAAGTGGGGTTTCTCGGTATGAACTGTAAAGTACGCTCATAATTATGCTAATTGTACAAAAATTGAATTTTCGACAGGGTTGGACCTCATGGACTGACCCCCTAAATATTTCCCTGACCTCACGTGATGGACACACCATACATACACCTTGGCAGACGTGCTCCAATCCAACTTCCAAATCGAAGGAACGTTAGAAAATAGGCTACCGATGTGTCTGCCCCTCTGACTGCTTACGAAATTTTGGGACTTACCCGGCCTCACTGCCACTGACCCTTTGTATCCAGAAGTAATCAGCAATTGCAAATAACTTCCTCGTAATACAATTTCTTATTTTACAGTTAAACAAAAAAACGAAGAAGATTCTAATTGGAAAACATCTAAAACTATTTTAATTGAAAGACACAACAAAAAACTAAAAAAATCCTAAACCTATTGAAAAATCTAAAAAAAAAATCGAAGATTTTAATCGATAAAAATCGTAAGACGATTTTAATTGAAAAATAAAAGATCTATTTGAATCGAAAATATCGAAAAAGATTTTTATCGAAAAAATTGAAAAACGATTGTATTCGAAAAAAATCAAAAAGTGATTTTAGTCGAAAAAATTAAAAAAGAAAATATTTTAATCAAAAAACTCAAAAATCGATTTTCGATATATTTAAAACAAAATTTTTCAACAATTGAACGTTTGATATTTTAAAAAAAAACGAATCGAATTTTGCTTTATCGAAATTTGTACAGTCCTACCTATGAAAAAGGAAGGAATTGGCCGAAAAATCTTAAATTTTGTGTACGAATTCTATTTCCGCACCCCAATCAATTGTATTTCACCCTACCAGATTTCGTAATTTCTTGAAACTACTTTTTTTTTTGGGGGGGGGGTGTTAGGAATTTACCATCATTTTTTTATATATTAATCTATCACCTTTCATATAACTAATTTCTAAATAAAGTACTAAGCTCTCCACCTATAGGATAGTCCTCCGCGTCTTTTATAAAATCATAATATATATAATTCACAGCCATGTTCAATTCACTAGTGGATGAGGCCTCTGTCGGAGAGAGGATTTGGTCTACTGCTCCCACGCTGAGCAAACGTGTTAGAGAGGAGAGCCGAAGCTCTTAACTGTAATCACCACTGTCTGTCGTTCATAGCTGCTTCCCAATTGTATCACGATGCTGGGTGGGCACCGTTCCAGAGGTATAAGTAACGATTGTTATTAATAAATGAGCTATATACTCAATATTGCGTTGCAAAGCACGGATGTTACTGATCAGGTAATCAGACCATGTTACTGCACAGCCATCAAATTCGTTAAATAACTATACCCGTTCAACTTTTAACTCAGTTTACTCGAAATCAAGTTTATTGTGCTTGTATCCACTGGCCTCCAGGATCGGAACATGAAATTTTCAGATCACTACAAACATTAGAGCACTTGAGTTTTTCATGCCATTTTAATACCATTATGTCCCGCTTTAAGTGTATTTTCTGAAACACAGCAATACTAAAAAAAATGAACTGATGCCCTTACTAGGGTTTATTAACAGTCCTATAATTTTATACTTGTTATAACTTGTGCAGTAAAATGATATGATACTTTTTTCTCGTATGACAGATAGGAAAAAGATCAATTTCGTTCAAGTAGTTGTCTTTTCTGAAAATAGATGGTACCAGTTATGAAGCGTTCTAGTAGATCAGAGCTTGAGGTTGGTGTTTTAGCCTGTGGTGGCGCTGTATGTCTTGTGCATCTGCACGAACTCGAGGTCTGAGAAAGAAAAGTTGCCTTATGGCTACTCCTGTCCTTTATTCAGGAGAGAAAATGATTTTCTATGTTCTTCAGGATTTTACCTTCCGATGTGAGACTTATGGAAGAATGAAGAGTGACAACACTGTTAAAATAACGATTATTAAATCTGGGTGTAATAGCTCAAAACGAAGTAATTATTATGTTCCACTAACATCGTGAGCCTAATTTAATTAAGAGCTAATGGGAATACGTTTAACCATTAAATCGGTCTTATCAGAAACGGGAGTCCATTAAACACGTAAAGTGTCCAGAGCAATCTTGTGTAATAAATTAGTGAAATAGTTATTTATTTGCTGTAAGTTAATTAAATGAAGAGAGTGCCGAGATATTTTTCAAGTGCTAACGAAATTTATTAAATTGCTCGAATTGAACATTTGTTCTTCGGTGAATATAGCAATTTCGACTAAATACATTAGGTCAAACACGATCTAATGTGGGTTAAACTGTGAGGGAAAGAAATGAATTGTGTTATTTAAATAATGATTGCTTAATAAACACGTTAAAAATTCATCTATTATATAGCCAATACTTAAAAAAAAATAAACTTCTAACTTAATGGGCGAGGCTTGTTTACTATGCATTTTAGTAAACGATCATGGATCAGACTGCAGTCAAAAATTGTTTGAATATAATACTACGCGATTATGTTATTCTAGTTTAAATGAGAATAAAAATCCCCTTAAGAATTAATAGATAATTACAACACAAAGTTAAATAAGTGATCTTACGTAATTTCGCTTGAGTTGAGCTGGTGTAAGTAAGTGGTAAAGTTTCTTTGATAAGTATTTTTTCTGACGTAAAACGCGAAGATTACACTTTACATATACGCAGTTAAATTGTGTGATTCAACTAAAGATAAGAGACTAATCAACTTCCAAAATTGATTTAATAGTATTTGATGACTTAAGTTAAAATGGATGAAATAGTAATTACTCTTTGGAAACCTGGTTAAATCCGGATCGCTAAAACAACATTAATTTAACAAAAGCCCTATTAATTGGATGTTGATATTTTAAATCATTTTAGTAAGTTCGGCGTGTTTATGTTAGAATTATACAAGTCAAAGTTGGGTCTATTTGAGGATAAGTTAGTGAGTGAGAGTTCGAGTGACGTCATGACAGTGTTGCATTGTGATTTTCAAAAGAATCTATATTGTAGCTGAATACTTTTGACTACTAGAAGCGACTTAGTCAAACTGATCTTCTATTTTTTCCTTGTATTCGACTGAGGTTAGTTAACTTGCTTTAGCTTTATTCATGTGAGGTCCAGTTTGCCTTAGAGTCACAGAATAGTAATAAAATTGAGTATTTTGTTTTAAGTGGAGCTTTGTCATTAAAATAGCACATATATCGCTACTCTCATTTTCTTGTTTGGTAGATTAATTTCCTTGTGCTGTCCCTAGAGAATCTATGGGGGACAAATCTCTGGTGGTATAGCTTCTCTGAGGAATTTAAAGCTATTCCACGGTGCCCTCCCCTTGTAGTATCTTAAATGGAACTGCTTGTGTTTATACAGAATTAATTTGCTTTGAATGCGTTCAATTAGGTCAACGCGACGGGCGTAAGCTATAGTGCTCTTACTGCCTATAATATTCATTTTATCTTATCTTCTCAATTAGGTTAAACGAAGAGGAGGCAACGTTACACTTTTAAAAGTACACGATTCAATTATGTTTTCTGTAACTTTTCTACATTCATCCTCCTCCCCTTCTCCTCCTCGTACTCGTCCTCCTCCTCTTCCTCCTCCTTCTACTACTAAATTAGTTTTAGGAAAAATGTGTTTCGAACCACTATATTCAGCATACTGACAAGGGAACATAAATAGAGACATGTGTTCACCGATGATAAGTAACTTTTTATTTTTTCCGTGATCTTGGTTTTTCTTGTTAACTATCCTCTCAAGTACTATCACTACTGCTACTAAGTAATTCAATATCGTTTCGTATTTGGTCATTCCAAGTCCATAGTGTACGAGAAAAGTGCACCGAGCTAGGAATAATTTTCATCAGACAAAATTAGATGAGATGAATTCCCTATGAATAGGAGAAACAAATTCGTGATGCTTCCAACGCAATGCGTCTGTTTCTGGAAAA
>JAGDQP010046307.1:4260-15343 GCA_022664845.1 Lepisma saccharinum
AAATTACTCTTGTATGGTGTGTTAGAATCAAATGCTGAACAAAGAAGTATTTGAAACTTTTTTTAATCACAGTAGATTTTGTGTAAATCATTAACATAGTATGGTCAGTGTGTCACGTTCTCAGATTAGGGTGAGTGTGCGATTTTCAATGTACTAAGAAAAGTACCGTACACAGCAGAATATATAGTGAAAGGTAAAGTGTTTTCATGTGGTGCATTAGAGTCAAATCACAACAAAAAATGTTTGAAACGTTTTTCCTAATAACAATAAACTTTGTATAAAACGTTAACTAACAATACCACGCGTCACAAACTGACATTCAGAATATACTTTTCGACTGTAATTGCGGTATATCTCCGAGAAGTTAACAAAATGCAAATTTGACATTTGACATATGATTTGCTAGCAGAAATATTGGGGATAACGTTCTCGATTAAATAATACGTATATACTAAAATTAATATTTATTATATGATATTAAAGTTGTCGTCACGCACTGACATTTTAACAACCCACACATACACTTTGACACACATTTCACTAAACTCTCTGAAAGGATGGGTCCAAAAAATCTATCTAATGTACTACTTAGTAGGGGAATGTTTGAAGTTTTATTTTGTAAAATATATATATATATCAGGTTGTAGGTTGTAACAGCGTATAGGAACATAAAAAGAGCCTGACATACTGACATGATCATGCTAACTAACTAACTAACTCTATGGCTTATGGAACTCGCAAGTTCATCGCCGCAGTAACAAACGTTCGCCATTGGATTCTATCCTGGGCAGTATCAAGCCAGTTTTCATCACGAACACCTACTTCTCGAAGATCTCTTCTAATATTGTCCTCCCAACGACGTCTCGGTCTTCCCAGTGGCCTCTTTCCATCCGGCCTTCCAACCAGGATAGAATATAATCTTCGTTTTTCCCCCATCCGAGCTACATCGCCTGCCCACCTTAGTCGTCGAGATTTCATTATTTTTACAACATCTGGTGAATCGTACAGTCCGTGGAGTTCTTCATTATGCAGTCTCCTCCACTCTCCAGTCATCTCGTCCTGGATTCATGCAATCGAGTTTAAATTATAATACTTGCCAGGCCGTAAACAAGACTAGAAAGAAATATTTCACTCATTTATGTCAATATATAAAAGGAAAAAAAAAAGCTTAATATGTATATATTGTAAATTTTGCATTCCAACAATTTTAGTTGTATAACTCATAATTAAAGTTAGTAAAATCGTAGTTTTTAACTTTTTAAATAATCCAACAACAGAAGCTCACTATGCATTTGTACTAAAATATTTTAGTAAACACACATCGTATACCCAGGGCTGCAGCTTGTATTTTTGCAAGGGGAGCAATATCCAATTTTCGCGCCCCTTCGAAGGAGCCAAAAATGTACAACGCCCCCTCCTTATCTTCATTTCCTGCCTCCAGTCCGGTGTTTGGGTGCGTGATTCTCCCAAACTCCCTGTGGGAGATGTCACTCCTAAATTCTCGAGCGCACCCTGAAATTAAAATTTTTACGGTCAAAAACGACAGAAACTGTGCAAAACTGCACTTACACTCTTCAATTTTGACTTAACACCACCCAAACTGAAAAACCTAGCGGAATCCCTGGGGCGCACGTGCGCCCTTACTCTCCCTTACTGGCGGCCATGAATACCTTCCGAAAGCTGATTGCACTAATCTACAAAATGTTCACTTCAGTTATTCGTAGAATCGCTCTAATATTGATTTAAAATTTTTCAGTTTTGGAACACAAGAATTTTGGCCACGTATTATGTTTTATAGTAACATCTTATCTAGAATCTCTAATGAAATCTGTTAGTTTATTTCTATCAGAATGTATAAAAAATCAAGCAGTTTTTAGAAGGTAAAACATCTAATAATTCACAGATGTCAGTGCGTTACGCTGTGTTTTTTCCTCCTATACGCTCATTATATTTATGTATTCTGGATTTTTTATGAAGAAATTAAACTTAACACATTCATCTTTAATGTGTTTTTTAAATTTTTGTGGGAGGAGTCCATACTTTCAGAGAGTTTGAGGGAAATGCATGTCAGAGTGTAAGTGCGGGTTTGCAAAAATGTCAGCGCGGGTATCAAAAATGTCAGTGCGTGACGACAACTTTAACATTAAATAATATACGAGTATAGTATTCATTGATTACGTGTTCTTTCACCGGGAATGTAATTATTCTTCAGTACGGTGTGCTGAAATCGCCTTTTTTGAAGTTATAAGAGATGTTATAATACAAGTAAAGCCGAAAAGTTTATTCTAAGTGTCAGTGCGTAATGCGTGTAATCAATCTAAATTTATTTTTAAAATAAGAAAAGTTACTTATAGACATGCGTCAAAAGTGGTGCTTAAAAATTGAGAGACAGAAAATCACTTGATTGGAAAATCCTTCAAATTTTTAGGGTGCGGGCACTAGGAGATTTTAGTTGCTCAGCATCGAAATGAATTTCTACTAAATAGCTACATGTTGTGCTCTGATTATTATTTAAAACAAAACTTCGTTAACTGATTGTGAAGACCTTTTACATCTTCATCTTTTATATTCTTTTATTTTAATTAACAGCTATTTTTAGACATGACAAAGATAAGGGGCTTCCCCCGTATCGGGACGGGCGTAAGCCATAGTGCTGTTACCGCCCATACAATTCATTTTATCTATCTAAAACTTCGTTAACTGAATTTTGGTCCATTTTAGTAACTAATGACTTCGACCCGTCTCGATTCCATTAGATGTGAAGTCTCTAAAATCCACAAACATCCATGCCCCAGCCTGGATTCGAACCCGGAACCTTAGGGATGCTGGCCTGACGCCTGAGTTCACACGGCTACTGCGGTCGGCTACTCTTAATTTAGGGTGAAGTTGGAAACACGGAAAGAAAAATCATTGGGTTCATCCAATTGCAAGCCAGAGATTTTTAAAATGGCAATGTTATAAACTCGTTGCATCTTTGAATTTGAATTTATTTATGACCTTTTGTCATCTTTGTGTCAGGTGGGGATAGGATGGAGAAGATATCGGTCAGGATCTTACTTAAGGTATCAGCCCTAACATTTGCCTGGTGAAAGCGAGGGAAACCCTGGAAGACGTGTCAGGATGGTCGGCCGTAGATTTATAACTAGCGTGTCTACCCATTACCAATCCCAAGTCAGCACCGTTGTTACCTCCTGGAGCACGGGTGCTTGGTCTTTGCTTCTTTGAGAAAAGATTTAAAAAAAAAGTTATTCGATCATTTCAGGATAAATAAGCAAGGATAGAAAGATTTTATAACTTGTTATTCGCTCTTGGTCATAGCACACATTGCTAAAAGACTACTTTTCGTGGCTGCGTACAACCACAAGAGAGATTGGTTGTAACATTAAAATATCAGGACAGCCATGACTGGGTCTTCAGTTATTTTCTCCTGGGGTCCGGATTGATGGTAATATTGCAATAAAAATGCCTTAGTCGGTACTTAGTCAATTATGAGTAAGACAGAACAATAAGACCGAATGGCCGTAGGTCAGTTGGTAGAACGTTTGTTTCACATTCGGGAGGTCCTGGATTCTATACCAGCGGCCGACCATCCCGACTGAGGTTTTTCCTCAGTCACACCATGCAAATTCCAGGATGGTACTTTCAACTTATGCCCCGATCGACTTTTTCCCCTACCTTATCCCGGCTGAAGCTATAGATGCGTAAAGGACATAAATAAATTGAAACAGAACAGTAAGACAGGACGTTTATTGGTTACTCCGTATATTGGGTGGGTGGGTGGGGGGGGGGGAATTACAACAAAATTAAAGAGTAAACACGACGTCAATTAGCATAGCATGAATTCGGATTACATTTCCCTGCTTTTCGTGCATTGCAACTAGTGAGGAGTATAAATACAATACATTCATACAGGCGCGGATCCAGGGGGGCGATAGCCCCCCCTTCCTTGACGTCCAGGTATACACTGGATAAAATGGCCTTCAATCCTACTTTACACTGGATAAAGTGACACAACTATTGTTTAGCCGCCGCCCCTTCATCATATCCTGGATCCGCACCTGTATTCATATATTACTCTTAACATCGTGTGAGCCAAAGATGCCAAAAGACCATAAATAAATTGCAATTCGTATTAAACCGTGGAGTTCCATTAAAAAAAAGGCTTCGGGCACTCGGGGTCCGGACCCGAGTCCGCCATTTGAAGACCCTTGCACCAGAGTATGATTTAAGATAAAGATTTACTTCATGAAATAATTTTTTGAGAGAATTTTACAATGATTAAACATAACTCTGAAGTTGTAACAGAAAATAAGTCTTGAACTTAATAAACTACTTCAATAATTATATGTTTAAACACAAAATCATAAATTTCCTATTTCAAAATATCACTTCCCCGTTTCTGCATTTTGTCTATTTACTTTTTGGTCTTTTTTACTTCAAATATAAATAATTCAACAATGAACGATTACATACTTTTATTGAAAAACACACAACTAATGAATAAATTACTTCTTAATGTGTAATTATTTATAATTTTCAAAAACAAACTACCAATGTGTCTGAAGCGTAAGTTTATAATCAATGTGTCTTACTCGTGATAATGTACGGCTGCGTAGCTTGGACATTGAATGTGTAAACGACTCAAAGATTGAGAGTCACACAAAGTGCAATGGAAATATGCATGCTAGGAATAACCAGGAGGGACAGGAAGACGAATGGATTCGCGCACAAACAAAGGTAGAGGATGTAATCAAGACTGCGAAGAAGATGAAGTGGAGATGGGCCGGTCACATAGCTAGACGAACAGATGGAAGGTGGTCGACAAATATACTACAGTGGATTCGTAGAGAAAAGAAACGACAGAGACGACGTCCGAATGTAAGATGGGTAGATGAAATCAAGCGTTTCTCATGAGCTACATGAATGAGGATATCAGCAGACCGAGAAATGTGGAAAGAAAAGGGGGAGGCCTTCATCCAGCAGTGGATAAAAAACGGCTGAATATGTTGACGATTTATTTCTGAAGGTACAAACCGCAGCCACCGAATTGACAAATTTATTTGTTAGTGAGTGAGAAGAAGTTTAAACACATGTATGTATTCCTGCAAGTGATTGTTCCATCGCCTCCGAAATAGTGCTTTTTTTATCATGGTAATTTTAAAATTGTCAGTGCGCGCTTTCATATAGAAGTATGTGGTTTGTTTTCACAATTAAAAAAATCACCCAGAAAAAGTTGCTGCTAAGTACGCGTCTAGCCAATAGCCTTAGTGAGAATATCGCTCACATGTAATGGAAATGAAAAATACAAACCGAAGTTGTTAATAACGAAGAACCACTGTCTGTGGGAATATTCGTTTAGTTGGTGGGAAGGTTTTCAATTTGTGAACTTCATCAACTGGGCTTGTGCTCCACATATTATAAAATAAACTGTTCTTGAATGATTGTCTCAAGTAGCAGAAAATTGAACTGTACTTTAAACTCTGTTGAGTAATTGGACTGGGACGTCGCTGGTAGAGCATGAAGTTAGATTGTAACCACTTCCATTTGAGAGACAGAAGTTGTGACAGTTTGTTATTGCAGTGACGGGCGAAACTCGTAAACTTGAGAAGTTGTCTAACTCGAGATCCTTCAAGTTTCGTGGAATAATCAGTGTTTCCAGTGGTTTCTCTATCCCTTCCACTCCAAGAGGACTTTCATTTTAAGACCCTGCTATAGTTCCTCACTAGCTACTTTCAGCGAATATATTATTGCCTGACTACGAAATCACCAAGTTTGTGTTGATTTGGTATAATACTAGAAAATGAGTTAGCATTTTGCCAAAAGGCTGTGACGGATAGATGTTATTTCTCGAACAACAAACACGATTTGGAGAAACGTATTTATTTAATAAGTTTACTTTTAAATAATTATAATAATCAACATCATCCTCATTTGTGTTCTTCGGATAGTGGAAGGTATTTTATGCATGTTTATTCCTGTTACTTGTTCAGGGTGTTTAGAAAATAATGGCCAAGTCCTCAGACCAAAACGTTAAAGAAAAATCCCTTGAACAAATATCTCAACACATGTAATTTTGCAGATAGGAACATCCAAATTTGCGAGACATCGGTACAAATTACATTCTATGAAACCAAATAATGACGTAAAGACATGTCAGTTTGGCAAATCAGAATCGTAATTGTATCCAGGGATTGTATTTCATTAATGATATGGTTGAGAGAGTACCATGTGGAGGGCAGAGCTGAAACGGGTCACCGGTTCAAATGTTGAACTGAGTTAATGGGTCTATGCTTTGGACCCGGTCTGACCCGGAGGGAATGCAGAGTTTATAATTCTTTCCTTATTATATAGGGTTGTGATTGAACAGTGTTTCTTTAAAGGGTGAGCACAAAATTACGACGCCGAAAATTCCTCATTATAGTTAATTAAACTTTATGCAGAAAATTATATTACAAACATTCATATTAAATAATTTCAATGTAAGTGGCAAGGTTACAGTCAGTTTGCTTATTTTAATCAAGACCGGGTTCTTCGGGTCAATTTTCGGACCGGGTCACCAAGACTGACCCAATTTGAGTTCTGGTAGAGGGGTATTCGAACGTAAAATTTCATTATCAGTTGTTAATAATAGACATTACGCAGAAGACGAATGTAGAAATCCGAAGCTGCATCTTTCAATCACAAACTTAACTGGGATACATTTATTGGGTACTACTTTGATTGTGATATGCTAAGCCTACGTGTCTTACGTCGTTCAATTATCTGTAACGATGAGACACAACATTTGGGTGTGTGTAATTCCGAAGCTACGCATGTTTTGACATTTTTTCAAAAGATCTTTTTGTTTTTCCGGTCTGAGGAATCCACCCTTGAATTTGTGATAAGTTGTTTTAAACAAAGTGTAGATTTTTCTTCTATGAGTTTTGTATGAGTAAGACTGTCAATATGCGATTAGTAGAACCCTTTATTATTTGGGTATCGGGTGTTTTATTATGACAATAATTCAGTTATCCAAATAATTATATCGATAATCAAATAATTATCTGAGTATTGTGTGCTGGGGTAAATCGGATCATTTTTGATGATCATAAAAACGAAGGGTATAAATGTCCATTTTATTGTAAACACAAGTGAAAACATCACTATACAACCACTAGAAAACAAAATGTCTAGAATAGTATAAAATGTAATGGACGTTTTTACAAAAGTATCCACAGATCCGATTTAGCCCTCTATGTGGGAGGCAATTCGTGCCAGTCGTTTGGTAGGAAGGTTCAAATTTATTTTGATAAACATACTCCACATAAATCTTTTTTCGCCTAAATGTATTCACGCAACATTCGTGGTCCCACTTTTCACAGGTCTGACACTGAATCCAGTTACCGGCTTCGTAACTACTTTTGTTATAGACATAGTGTAAAAATTTGCCAAAATTACACTAGTCAGCTTTATCGTCATGTTTCTTCTTTTTTCAGTCCTTGTGGCTGTTGTTTCTTTTTGTGACATTTATTTTCTTTCCTCTGTTTACTTGCTTAGCAATTTAAAACGTGTTCTGGGGAAGTTTATCGCCATGAACCAACATTATGCCAATCTTTTCCTCTTTGGAGTCTTTTCGGCTGGAAATTGAAGCAAATTGCGCATGACGTCGCAGACATTTTCTGTCAATTTTCCAAATCAGAACACCCAGGGCTTTTTATAAGAGCTATGTCGCCAGTATTCTAAGAGTAAGGTGGAGAGAACATCTGGAGTTGTTGGTGGGATTGTTCATGACTTAGGAGGGGATTCTACGCAAGTTAATATGTCAGAAAGGAACTCACGATCAGGAATAGCGACTAGGTTTAGAGAGTAACTGCTAGTAGCTTCAAACCTTTTCACTCCATTACATACTGTTGGTGATAAATTCCATGACTTTTAAATATGGTACCAAAATTTAATTTTGATCATTTCCGAGTTCAGATTTGATGAATTTGTTATGTGGCTTGCTGTTGATAATATATGAAGCGCACAGGGAAAGAAGGGTGTAAGTGCATGAAAGGGGATTTCTCGTAAATGCATTTTAAAGTCCAACTCTCCCATTTACTCCCATGTTCTTCATATTCTTGAAACCGCTGTAACTTGGTGATTTTTTATGAGCTTTTGGATTCAAACTTTCGGAGCAGTTAGCTGCCATTGTGCAGTACTTGTTACGAGCGCAGACTATTTTTTTAGTGTACCTTTCCCCTTCTTTCCCTGTACGCTTCAAATTTTAATGGTTTAAAACATTCGTCGAGTGGTTGTAATGCACATGTTGAGTGGAGAAGAAAGTAGCACTTCTATTTTCAACCTGGCGCACAAGTCGGTAGTAGCAAGAGATGTATGAGAACTGTGTCCATTCATGATGAAGGCTTTTCCTGGAGATGGGAATTAAGATGTTCTAACCACTTACAGAAGGCATCCGTCGCAGAATATTCTTATCTTATTCCTATCTCTTTAAAAAGAAATTTCAAACTGTAGAATGTGTGAACCATTTGCCGATATACAAGCGATGACAGTCACTATTTCCCTGAGTTCAACATTTGTCATTGTTACGTGTACCCTTTGAAGTCTCAAAGGTAATGTATTGCTTAGGGGTATAACAGTCGGATCGTAAATACACTCGGGTCTTCCTTGAAGATTAGGCTCCACTATAACCCTTCTTTATTGCTAATAAAAATCAGATATACTCACTTGTGTCAGGCCGTTTATTGGAGTACGTGACAAGCCCTGCTTCTTTGTGATATGTAATGGGGGAATGCCGCTTCACCAAACCTTGAAACCAATCTTCACCAACCATTTCATTGTCCACACTGAAATTGTGGAAAATATGACGCTCAGTCCCATATTTATCGCTGTAAATTTACATATATCCGTGGAGTTAGTCCAAACTACCTGTTTGAAACGTGTATCACCCCTACTGAAGCTTTAGTATTACTCAGGTGATAACACTGGCTTGCGACCAATACAGGTGAATTCTCAGACGCAGCAGTTCTTTTCTGAAAGAAGGTAAAAGGCACACTAAACACATCCTTTTCCTTAATGAATACATGCCTTCCTTTCTCTATAGCCATAAGTAACTATAAACCATCTGCTCCATGAGCGGTCTTCCGGATGTAGATCCGTGGCATCTGGAACGAGTAAAATCAATCGTATAGTAGTATAATGTAATTCCTATAATGCTTATATTATTACACCGATATTTTTATATTAAGGAACAGAACCAACTTTGTAAAGCGCTATTGTACGCCAATCAGTACGTATATGTGCAATGGCGGAGAAAGAATTGCGTGGAAACATGGATAATCGGAAAATTCAATCTTTTTCGTGGAATGTCAGATGATCTCATAATCTATTATCTGGGTTACAAATTTTTGGCGACTTCTTGTTTATCTGGATTTTTTTTAGTGGCCCTTTTTCATTTGGTGATACTAATTATGAATATAATATTCGTTTCCCTGAAATATCGATATTTCGCCTGAGAGAAAGTTTTTATGGAAATTAGTGCCGTTAAATTACAATACTTTCAATGGTATTTTGGCATATTATCCCCTACAATTCTATCCCAGATATAAATTAAATATGACGTTCGAAGAGAAAAATGAATAGTGAGAAATATATTTCCGTCGAATAAAGTCATTATAGATCACCCAAACAGAATAATATCAAAGAAGTCATATGTGAAAAGCTCGCGCTTTCTTACTCAGGGAACTGAGGTTTACTGTAGCTCGACCACGCTATAAATTATCAGACGTGAATTTTGTGTTGCAAAGCTCTTGTTTCAGATATATACCAACTAACACACCAACCTTCACTATGCTCGGAAATGCTGATATACATTTCTTAAAGTTTCAAAAGTTAACTATCAACTGTTTTCAGCTTTACAGCGTAAGATAATAATTTCTACAGCGTATATGAAAATATAAAGATATAGACACTTATATATAAATATATGTAAAGAAATATAAAGATATATAAAGGTATATCACTCAGTGATAAAATAATACAAATTTACAGTTTACATTAACTATTACTTTTATATTGAATTGGCCTTACAATTTGAAAGTAAACATGGGTGCTGTTTCTCTTATCTGACGTCGATGCATCATCTCGAACTAATTAATGTCAAAATGTAATCTCTCATCATGGGGTGTCCCAGCGTCCTTAGTATATTGCCTCCATTGTATGAAAATCATGTTGAAGCGTGCGTCGTGTTCCTCACTCACAGTTGCTAAATTTGGACGGAAAGTTTTAGACGTGAAAACAGTAAGAGTTATTTCAACGACATTCTACAAACCAAAGGTTTATAATCATGAATCAAAAAATTTACTAATTTGTTGTAATTTTCACTCCTGTTTATCACGAAATCCTTTCAGCGTCGCCCTAAAAGCTTTCCAAGGATCGTTCTCAAGAGAAGACATAAAGTTCTTCTCACTGAAACATCACACGCATCTATGGTGCAGTAAATACACCACCTGTGAATTTTACATCAGATCACCAACGAAATATTCTTGTGTTTTAATGAAGAGCAGTTGAATAGGGTTCCAATGTTTTTTGTTTTTTTTTTAATCACAAGTTCCAATTTAATGTCGAGTGGAGGAAGTAAAATTTTCTGTCTCTGAACTAGAGCTTCGTTGTACTGTGGTGTGTTCCAAGAAGTGACTCTTTCATCTTTGGCCACATTTTTATTATTATTACACACTTTATATTAGCTTCCTCTGTAATCATCTCTGGTACAAATCTTGTAATTGATTTTTAACTCACTTCCCATCATCCGATTTCTTTGAAATTTTGTAAACTTGCTTGCTTCCGATGACAATACAATATTCAGTCATTAGATATACGATAGAATAATCCAGTTAACTGTAATTAATTAATAAAATAATTGGAAATTATCCTTAAATGCACGCAACGCCGCATCTAATGTGTGAAGTTTGGGTTGCCTATCTCGCAGGGAGTTTATTATTCTTCTATTATAAATAAAAATTAATTAAAAAAGAGTTTAAAACACGCTTTTTAAGATTGACTAAAAGTAAAAAATAATAAATTGAATTAATCTTATGAATCGGAA